>CAUYRH010175412.1:0-116756 GCA_963574655.1 Perodicticus potto | reverse complement strand
CTGTCCAAAAAAAAAAAAAAAAAAAGAATATCAAGGGTGGCGCCTGTGGCTCAAAGGAGTAGGGCACTGGCCCCATATACTGGAGGTGGTGGGTTCAAACCCAGCCCTGGCCCAAAACTGCAAAAACAAAAACAACCCCCCCCCCCAAATCCTCAGATATCAAGTCCCTGATGTAAAAAGGTGTGGTAGTTGCATGTAACCTATTCACATAGTCCTGTATACTTTAAATCATCTCTAGATTACTTATAACACCTAATAATACAATATAAATGCTATGCAAATAGTTGTTACACTGTATCACTTAGAGAATAATGACAAGAAAAAAGTCTGCGCATATTCACTAGACTCAGCCATCCAGGTTTTTCCTGAATAATTTTGATCTGCAGTTGGTTGAACCCACAAATGCAGAGCCTCTGGATGTGGAGGGCTGCCTGCCTGTGATGAATGAGCTTGTGAATGCACTCATGTGGGCATTAGGAAAACCAAGGGCCCCCAAAGTTGGGGTGCAGTGGGCAGGGCCCCAGATGTGTTAGGGCCACAGTAGACAACTCTGATGTTGCTCCCTCCAAATCGCCCTCTCTCCACATCCCATCCTCTCAAAATCTAACTGCCATGTCCCTTGGTGCCTTGGAGCCTTGTCTGATTCACCTGGAGGGTCCTACCTTGGGGGCATACATACCAGTTGTAGAAAGAAAATGGGCAATAGGGACAAGAAAAGGAAAAGATACAGAGGAGAAATTGGCATCAAGTCCATGGCGTGCCAGGCACTGTGCTGGATGCCTCCGCTGATTTAGGGTTCATTTGATCCTCATATTAAGCCTGCAAAATTAGGTAACATTACTCCTTGTGAGCAAAATGAAGGTCAGAGAGCCTAAGGAGTTTGTGCAAGGTCACCGAGCTGGTCAGTGGCAGAGTGGGCACTGGAGCCCATGCCTGTGTGACTCTGTCTCAGGCTGTGGGGTCTTCTTAGAAGTCCCGTTCCCGTATTTGGCATGGACCTGCCACCCTGTCTCAGCCCTTACCAGACACAGCCCTACCTGCCCCCCTGCCTGAGTGTGGGCCCCTGGATGCTTTGTCTCTTAGCCTCGCCTTGACAGCTGTGAGGAGGGGGCCTGGCGCTGGCCCCAGCTGGAGCCCTGGCATTGAGCCCCCAGACACTCTCTGGTTGCACCGTGACAAATCTGTTCCCCCACTCCCAGCTCTGGGGGCATGAGGGCTGGCTCGGTCACCTGTAGGCAGCCGGCTGGGCTGAGCTGTGCCTCTGTGTGGGGGAGGCGCGGGGCCTGCAGAGAGACCTGCTGTACACCAGCCCGGCGCTGGGCCCAGTCCTCACCACGGTTCTGTGAGGTCAGCCACGTTCACCTTGTGCTACTAAGGAGGCTCCCAGAGTTCAAGTCAGCTGTCCAGAGCCCCTCAGCTGGTCCCACCACAGCCAGACTTGGGTCCGGGGGACCTGCTGCAGTCCCTCTTCTGTTATGTCAGCAGCACCTGGCACCTGCCTCTTTTCTCTAGGAAGAGCCTGCATTCTGTCCTGGCTCAGGACGGCCTCCTGGCTGCTTCTGTCTCTGGGATCACACCCCCGGGCCTCAGTTCTCTCACCTGACACATGGTGACAATGTGTTTGGCTTCCCCTCCCTCAAACTGAGTAAGTGAAATCCACCACGAGTTTCATTCTGGGGCTGCAGGACAGGACAGGGACCTTGGGGCTCCTCTAGTTCTTCAGGTGCCAGACATGCCCACTGCACTGAGGCCTTGTGGTCTGGGAGTCTGAGGAGCCTTGGACCACACCGAAGTGGCCAATAATCGAAATCCACGTCTCTCTGCCACCGAGCTCTCAGCTGGACCTTGTGTTCCTGAGCCTTAGGCTTCACTCAGGGTGGGCAGGAGAATCCAGTATGCTCACTTGCCCTCCTGCTGCCCCTCCTTCCCTTAGACAAAAATCTCCCTAGCACTGTCTATGTGTCAGGCACTGTGCCAGGCACTAAGGGTCTCATTCCCTGGCTAATGGAGGAGTCATACATAAGCACAACTGAATACCCCATTTTGTGATTCAAGCTGCAAGAGAGGCCCCTTCAAGGCCCAGGGGGGTATATAGAAGAGAGTTAACTCTGGGAGTTCATGGCTTCACAGAGGAGGGGCTTTCTTAGCAGGGTTTTGAAAACATAATAGGAGTTCACCAGGAGAAGAAAGGGAGAGAGAAGAGAATTGTAGGCAGAGTGAGGAGTGTCACAGGAGCACATGTGTGAAACATGGGGTATATGAGGGAAATTCCAAGTATTGGGAATGGCTGGAGATAGGGCAGAAATCTGAGCTTGGGGAAGCAGGTGGCAAAAGCATGCTCAGAAGTTTGGATTTCATCTATGGATCATGGAAATGCCCTCTCTCATGCTGTCCCTGCTTGGGGACAGAGACATTGCCTTTCTCAGGGCTGTACTAATGAGGCTTTCCTGGGGTCGTCTCCTCCTGAGCTCCTTCGGGAAGCCACTTGGCCCTTCTGCCTAGGAGGCTGTCCTGGCCTGGGCTGGTCTTCTCTGATGCAGACCAAGCAGGTGTTTCTGGAGAGCCAAGGGCTCAGAAGAGGGTGGGTGTTTGGACTTAGTGCCCAGAGGTAGGATTTGCCAAAGGAGGGTCTGATTTTACTGTCCAGGGCCCATCCAGTGGATCAGAGCCCATTGGCCATTTACCCAGCCTGGGTGTGCAGGACTGACCTCTTTTCTTCTGGTCAAAGGCAAGGGCTAGAAGGAGGGTGCTCTGGGCCAACTCTGTCCTGTCTGGAAGCTCTGAGGGCAGCGTCCAGCATCTTGCTGCTGGGAGAACTCCCCATACGCATTTGAATCTTAATGTTAAATTGAAGCCCGACTGTGAGAATGCAGGATCTGATCCACAGGGACAGGGGACACTGAGGCCAGTGCTGGGGAATGTTGTAGGGCACCAGGAATCTGACGTGGCCCTATGCTGAGGACCAATAGAGGCCATCTCTGCATCCCTGTGGCCTCAGCATGAAGACTAAGCTCCCCAGCTGAATCCCAAGGCCTTGCACAAACTTCCCAGCCAGGTCCTATTCAAGGGTGTTCCATGTTTTGTTTTTCCTCTGTCACATGTTGGAAGAATAAGAGTTGTCTGGGGACCACACATATGCAAACAATAATGAAAGCTGATTAGCAAAAAAAAGAATCCACATGCATTCTTTTCATGATATCTGACACCACAGATGAGCAAAAAATGCCCTCATAAGATCAGCATGTGGCCTGCAGGCTGCAGGTTGGACACCCCTGAAACATCACGCCGTCCGCCCCATGCACCTGCCTCACCGTGAATTTAGCTTGCTTCAGCCCGCTGTGTCTCTGTCCCTTTTCAATTCTTCCTTCTTAGGACCCAGAGCTGGGCCAACTGCTGCACTTGGGACTGTGGCAATCCGCTCTCCCCTTGCCTTTGGGGGACAAACCCTGTCCTCCCCAGTTTAGGCCACACAAGAGGGGACTCTTTCAGGCGCCTCCCTCTGATCTGAAGTGGTGAAAGAGCCCACCCAGAGACTGCAGTCACAGAGCTCTGCCTTCTCTTCCTCTTAGCAATAGCCTGTGGTGCTCCCAAGCCAGCCCTGAGCAGCAGCAATTGGGAGCCTCTTGCCTGGCTCTCCCCTGGCCAGGCTCCTGGTCACTCCCTCTGGCCTGGACGAGGTTATGCTTTGGCCTGTGTCTGCCCTGGTGGGCCCCTCAGTGCAAAATCCCTTTCTCTGTAGCTACAGAATGTGCTCTGGTTCTGAGCTTATGTGAAGGTCACCTGTAGTCACCTTCGTCAGACCTCCCGGATGGAGGCTGGAGGCCTGAGGCTCAGAGCTCTGCCCTCTTGGTTCCCTTGTCCTGACATCCATTCTGTTTGCCTGGAGCCGACATAAATTATGTACAGTCTTAGCACAATGCCTGGCACATAGTAGATATGTAATAAATGGTTGCTATTTTTGTTATTAGCTATTCAATACATGGAAATTAATGGTTCTGTTGATGGTGATGAAGTTGTTGATGAAGGAATGATGTTGCTGGTAACGGTGATGATGGTGGTAATGATGTTGACACTTCTCCCCTCACTGGAAGGTTGGCTTCTTCACCCATGTTGGCACTCTGGGTCAAATGGCACCTGTGACCACATTATCATAATATCAGTTATATGTTACATGTACTTTTACTTAAATTATTTCATTTGACACCCTTTGCCTCTGGTAACTGGAGGCTCAGAGAAGGTTAGTGAAAAGCTTAGGGTTGCACAGCCCATTGATGATGGAGGTGTCATAGGAGCCCAGGAGTCCCAGATGAGGATCCTGCCTGTGTCTATCTTGATGCCCCTGCTGCCTCCACCTCTCAGTTCATCTGCAAAGGAAGACAGGCCAGTCTAACCTTTATTGGCCACTTTCTTAACTGTATAGTCTTGGCCAAATCACTTAAACCCTCTGAGCCTCAGTGTCCTCCTCTGTAATAAGAATAACAATGAAATTGTTGCCAGTGCGGTGACTCATGCCTGTAATTGTAGCACTCTGGGAGGCGGACACCGGTGGATTGCTTAAGCTCAGGAGTTTGGAGACCAGCCTGAGTAAGAGCGAGACCCCCATCTCTACTAAAAATAGAAAAAAGTACCCAGGCGTCGTGGTGGCCACCTGTAGTTCCAGCTACTGGGGAGGCTCAAGCAAGAGAATCTCTTGAGCCCAAGAGTTTGAGGTTGCTGTGAGGTACGACAACGCCATGGTACTCTACCCAGAGTGACAGAGTGAGACTCTGTCTCAAAAAAACCCCCACAAAACAGAATGATGAAATTGTTGTCAGCCATAAATGTGGTAATGTATGTTCGAGCCCTTCGCATGGCACCTTTTAGATTAGTGTTCTTCAACCTTTTTTATCTCATGGTGCACTTGAACCTATAGTGCAGTGGTTCTCAACCTTCCTAATGCTGCGACCGTTTAATACAGTTCCTGTGGGTTACGACCCACAGGTTGAGAATTGCTGCTATAGTTGAACTTACGCGGCACAGTTACCTTGGTCCAAAAAAAAAGTAAAAGAAAGAATATACTTACTGTGCTTTGAACTTCTTTTGAAAATTTCATTAATGATCTTTAAAAATGTTTGCCACATACCTAAGATCCTCTCATGGCGCACTGGTTGAAAACCACTGCTCTAGATAGCCAGGGCTCATGAGTCTGGTCTTTATTGGGTAGACACATGTCTTCTCCTGTACACAGAGCAGCCAGGCAGCCAGGGCTGGGCCTCCAGCTGTAATCCTGCCTGTTGGCCCCTCTCATTCCTGCCCTCAGCTGTCCTTAGTCCCTTCATTATGATCCCCACACCCCTGTGCAGGGCTCAGGAAGAGAAGTCAGAGCATCTGTCTGTGTGTGTCTGTTTGTGTGTTTTTGTGTGTATGTGTGTGTGTGATGTGTGATCAACTTTGGGAAAAGCTGAGGTCCCTTCCCACTTTGCCTACAGTGTTCCTCCATCTGGAGTGTTCTCCCCAATGTCATCAGCCTTCCTATTCCTTCACCCCAGCTCTTCACACCTTGAGTTGTCATTAGGAAGAAGAAACGTGAGTGAGGCCGACTCTGTGCCCCCTCCAAGGTCAGGCCCAGCTGGAGAGAGTTACCGGGATTTCACACACATTCCTGGGGGGAGAGGGATTATCTCCCTTCTGGGAACCCTGCTGCGAGGGCTCTGACCCCCCAGCCCTCCAGGAAGGAGGAGGATAGGCCAGGGATTTGCCCAGCCAGGTGGGGAGGGCTGGGGGCATAGGGAACACATTTATCTGTCACACACCCATCCTGTCCACCCCCAGGACGCCCTCTTCCCTCTCCTCTGCCAGCTCCTCTTTCCTCCCTATCCTTTCTCTTAAAGGGCTCCCTTTAAGGGGAAAGAAGCACCACATCTGAAAAGGCATATCGCACAGTGGGAAAAATAATGGCGGATTCTCTACCTCCGCGCGGTGTGACTGTAACTATGTTGAGCCTCAGTTTTCTCCTCCGTGAAACAGAGAAAGGGCAAAAATAAGTGAGGTAATGCACATGGAGGGCCTGGCATGGAGCAGCCTCTACATCACAGCGGCAGAAGCATATTATTAGGATTGAAAAGTACAATGTGGTGGCAGTACTGGGTTCTCTAATCTCACCGCCAGGATGCTGGTGGTGGGCTGGCTATGAGCAGATGTACTGCCCCAAGTCTCTAAAACAGCTTGTCCTCTGATCCCCCTGCTCCCTATTTCTAGGGTTTGTCCCTTTCTCCCATTCTTACTGAGTGCTCAAGGAGACCCTTGTCCACTCAGGCCCTGGGACTTCCTTGGATGGTTTGAGGGATACCCCTGGGAGTGGCCACACTGCCAGCTCTTTTAGGGTCTTCCCTCAACCACCATTTCAATGGCTCTTGGGGGTCCTCAAACCCTCACTGCCCCTCTCACCTGCCAGTCTGAGCTTTTTACCACGACAGCCACTGCCGGTGGGAACCAGTTGTTCTTCTGCTTTATTTCCTCTGGGACAAGATGAACATTTTTCAAGAGGCATGTTACCAGGAAAATGAGAAGAACAGCAAATACAAAAACACAGAAATGGGAGAGCCCATGGAGTGCTTATTATTTTCTCCTGATACATGTGTATTATCCGGCCACAGACTCACAAGAAATAGCTGAAGGTTGGCACTGCCTGCAGCGAGCTTGTGCTACCCTGGGAAGAAGTGAGCTTCTTGCCACTGCGGGTATTTTAACAGGGTCCTGAGGTCTCCTAGGTGGGGAATGACCTTGGAAGGTCATTGCATAATGACGATCCTTTACATGGACACAGAGGTTCATGGTTTACAAAGGGCTTTCACTTGCATTCTCCTAACTTTGCAAATCCCATGAAATGGTCAGGGCAGGAGTTAATATTACCATTTTACACATGAGAAAACTGAGGCACAAGAGCGAAGTGGCCTTTCCAAAGTCACAAAGAGGAAGTGACTAAGCTCACTGGGACTCATGCTTGGATTCTGAGCCCTGCTGGGGCAGAGCTGCACGTGCTTCAGGGCACCCACATTTCTTTCCTTATTCAACTCAGTGCGGGAAGCCCTCCCACACCAAGTTGCCCCTTGCCTGCCCGTTTACCCTCTTCTTCCAGGCATGTCCACCTTTGCAGGGCACTTAAAAGGCAGACAGAGGTGATTCCAGAGATAATGAGCCATTGGCAGGTCACATTCGCAAGACAGACCTGGCACTCAGGAGGGACTTGGAGGGGCGGGGACCTGAAAAGCTTAGAGTTCTCAAAGCAAACAGTCAGAAGCTAAGGGCTGTCTGTCTTCCTGAGAGTGACAGGCCTTTGTCCATCTGAGTAGGGAGCCCTCCGTCATCCCAAGACCCACAATATGGCCTCAGGTCCTGGTGGAAAATCCCCCCAATTGAGTCTATATTGAGATAACCTCAGCATGGTCTGAAGTAATTAAAATGAGAGGGGATTTAGATATGTAAATGCTTATGATAAATGCAATTAAATTCAGTGGAGTTGCTCCTGGCCTTGCCAAGGTGGCAGGCTTAAATCTACCCTCCTCAGGATTATGTGTGAGTTTTGGGGGGAGTGGGCAAGAGAATGAGTTCAGGTACCCTGGGGGGCAGGGACTGAAGACTCAAGAAATCTGGGGAACTTTAAAACCTGAACATACTTATGGAGGTGATGAGGAGTGGTGGGTTTTATTCTGGCAAGTTCTGTGGGCAACATCAGGAGATGCTTCCAAGAGATTTGATTAGTCCTTCGAGGAGCAAATAATGTCAAGAAAAGAGATAGGGACAGCTGGATTCTGGGTCCTTCTTGGGAGAAAAACTGGATGAGAACTGATTTGGACTTAGAGTGGCTATACGGCTAGGCGACGGTGGGGTGGAGTTAGCATTTTCTCTGCACTTGCCCTGCACTGCAGCCCTGGAGGCAGGCACAGTGTCTCCATTTTACATTACTTACCCCAGATCACCAAGCTCATGGGACAGACTTAATGATTGAACTTGGGCTCGTATGATGCCAAAACTGGGCCCATCTACCAGTGTTTGTGCCTGTCTGGGCTATGCTTTGAGATTCCAGAGAACAAGTTCAAATGAGACTGTGTATAATGCATTTAGTAAGTTATAAGCCGGTGGGACACTGTGAGCCAGGACGGAGTTTGGTTTCTTTTTAATGGGCGGTTCAGTACCGTGTAAAGAGCACTTGGCTTTGAGTCAGAAGGCCTGGGTCCAACTTCTGAGTGTACAAATCACCACCTGTGTGACTTTGGGCAGACACTGAACATCCCTGAGCCTGGGGTTGGTTAATTGTCAGTTAAGGAGGATGGTAGAGCTGCCTCTTGCTTACCTCCCCAGGGAGCCATGAGGGCATAGGGCACCCAGGTCTCCCTCCTACAGTCCAAGGGGCCTGGACTACTTGTGTTCATGCTTGCTCTAAACATTTACATGGAGGTCTTTGCTCCTCCCCACTGCTATGTATTCAACTTTTCCAGATCACTTTCATTTCATCTTTTCATCTTCTATACCATCTTTTCCGGGAAGTCTTTCCTCATAAGCCCCTCCTTCCCCTATGATTCCATTTGATACCAAACATGGTTCCCACAAGCTCATGTTTGACCCTGCCTGGGGCACTTGCTGCTCTGTAGGGACACTAACACGTGTCTGGGACTCGGGATCCCCTAGGGGTTAGACTGATGTGATCCCCTTCCTGGGCCAGGGCATGGCCCTGCCCTTCACAGTCTTAACGCAGCAGGTGGAGAGCATGGTGGTAGAGGGGTTAAGTGGCATGATCCCTGGGACTAGATTGGATGTATGGTTAGTAATACCTGCCTTCTAGGACTAAGGTGGGGATTTAACATTGTAAGATACTTTGAACAGTACCTGGTACTTAGTGATACTGTAGGTCTTAGCTATTATTAAAATACCTTGGGTCACTTTGTAATTTCCAAACATTATATAAGCATAAGGAATTCTTACTGTCGTTAGAGGTTCCTGGGCCTAAATTTCTTCATATGAAAGTTAGGGAAATGCACTTTGAGGTTTTATCTGGTTCTAAAGGTCTATAATTTTAAAATAGGTAGATAGATCTCTTGCTTGGTATTTGCATGTGTTGAGCTGTAGGGATAAAAGAATAAGGTATGAGGCAGGACACCTGTGGGCCCAGGCTTCGGATTAGAGAATGTGATCTCTGGGAAGCAACAGCAGGTGTCAGAGGGCAACTTTTCCCAACTGAGGGACCCTGGGTGCTGTCTTATCCCAGAGCTTGAGGGAAGGCCCTCATCAATCAGTTGGTGGCTCCAATTCCCAATGGGCATGCCTCCAGACAGAGTCTCACGTAAGCCACCTACACTTCCCATTGATCAAAACCTCAGATCTTCCTAGGGTGAACGGACACTTCTCTGGAGGAAAACCCTGGAGAAGCACAGCAGTCACAGTCTGTCTTGGGGCTTTGTCACCTCCACCCTGCACTCCTTAAGTAGGTGGTCAGCGGAGACATGTGGGGAGCCCCTGCCGCCATGGTTTTCCTTGTGGGAACCCCTCTGCCAACCTCTTATAGGGGCTGGGGTCATTTTTTTTATTTCCAGTTAATGTGAGTGTACAAACAACCAGGTCACAATATTTGCACTTGTTAGGTAGAGTCCTTCTTGTTGTTGTGTCCCGCACACAAAAGGTGTGCCATACACCCTTACATTGTGCCCACTAAGTGGGAGCACACCAATCCCCTCCCCGCAGCCCTCTCCATCCCCTCTTCCCCTCGTTCCCCTCCCCACCCCAATTTGAGTTGAACTGAGTTTTTCTCATATGTGGGTGTGTATTAGACGTCTACTGGCTTCCTATTAGTATTGAGTAGGGTCATTTGCTTTGTTAGCAGTTGGAGCCTTCACTGCAGGAGAGGGCAGAGTGGGGCACTCTCAGGAATGAAGGGTGAGCCAGCTGCCTCCTCCCCACTCTCACACTCTGTCTGTGGCTACTGCAAGCCAGACTGCTCTGGAAGCTGCCCTTGTTCACAATCACCCCAAGGACACGGTCTGAGGATCAGCTGCAGTAGACACAGGCAATGGGATGAAGAGTGATGATTCATCACCATCAGGGCTGTCTACAAGCTCCTGGGACCTGCCACTCCAGCCCCGCCGCTTTGTGCCAGGAACAGCTCAGGAGATGCCACCAGGCTCCCATCTTTCAAGGTTCCTGTCTCAACTGCAGTGAGAGGCCATCCATGCCCCCGACGTGGACTCACTTTGTTCAAGGTCACCTGGGGGGAAATGGCATAGCTGGAAGCAGAATCCGGCTTCCCACCTCCCAGGCCACTCCCCTTGCCAGTGAGTTTCCTCTGACACCTGTGGTCCAGTCCTGACCTCCTGCCCTTCCCTCTAGCCCATTATAGTCATCAGGGAAAACTCCACTGAGCATGGGTCCCTGTCCCTGGCCCTTCTTCTTGAGAACCCCCCAGTGCTTTGCTTAGGCGTCAATCATGAGGACCAGAGAAAGGTTTTCTTGTTTTCTTTTTTTGAGATAGAGTCTCACTCAGTCACCCTGGGGTTGAGTGCTGTGACATCATAGCTCACAGCAACCTCAAACTCTTGGGCTCAAGCAATCCTCTTGCCTCAGGCTCCTAAGTAGCTGGGACTACAGGTGCCCACCGTAACACCCATCTATTTTTAGTGATGGGGTCTTGCTCTTGCTCAGGCTGGTCTCGAACTCCTGATCACAGGCAATCTGCCTACCTCAGCCTCCCAGAGTGCTAGGATTACAGGTGTGAGCCACTGTGCCTGGCCAGAGAAAGGTTTTCCAGGGGCCACCGTGACTTCTCAGTGCCTCATGCCAGCCACTCTGAGTTATGTCAGGACTCCAGTCTCCTCATCGCTGGTGTGTCCCTCCTGCTTTCCTGGGATTACCCCAGAGCACTTATCCTCCCTCTAGTGCTCTGGCTACACCCATCCTATCCTAGCCTCCCCAGTGCCTTCTAAGCCCCCAGAATAGGAACCTCTCCTGGGACGACCCCATCATGGCTGGGGACACCAACTCCACATCTGGAGCTCTAAGGAATGTACAATGATGGGCTTTCAAACATTCTTGTTTTAAAATCTAGGAAACTTTCACAATTTCTTATCTCAGTTATATGAAAAAGTGCTCAACATCATGAGAAAAATGCAAATTGAAATCATGATAAGATATCACCATGCCAAAAGGTTAAAACTAAAAGGACAGATGATACCAAGTGTGGGCAAGGAAGCAGAGCATTGAGAGCTGTCATACACTGCTGGTGGGGACACAAACTGGCACAGCCACTTTGGAAAACTGATGGTTTCTGCTAAACTCTAATTCCACGCTTGGGTATGTACCCAGCAGGAATGAGGGTAATGGGCTCCAATGTTACATACAAGAATGTGTGTAGCAACTTTATTCACAATTGTCCCAAACTGGGGACAGCTGACATATCCATTGGTGACAGAATAGAAGAGTCCACTGTGACCTAGCCACACAATGGAATAATATCCAGCAATGACAACAGCTCTCATGGATGAATCTCACAGACACAAAAGTAGTGATGTTGGTGTGATTCTATTTCTGTGAAGTTCTAGGATGAAGGTCCTGCTTGGGAGGGCATGTGTGGATGGATGGATGGATGGATGGATGGATGGAAGCTGGGGCTAGTGACATGGGCGCATACATATGGAGATGAATGCCTGAGATTTGTACACACTACTGTTGATAGGGTGTTTCTCAATTAAAAAAAAAGCTTAAAAATTAAGATTAACAAAGAACTAAAACTTTCAACAGAATCCTGGTAAATAAAATGAACCAAAGTTGAGACCCATTCTCTTGCCAGGCAGCTCTTGAGCTATTTGTGCAGGTGAAAATTTGGAGGCTGTGCTGGAAGCTTTGCTGTGGATTAAATGCAGCCTCACATTCCTGCAGCTGGGCCTGGTCCCCTGCGGTGTGTGGGTGGCCCAGCATGGGGATCCCAACAAAGGTGTTGCCCTGAGGGGCGCTCCCAGTTGCTCCATGCCTGGTCTGTGCCCCTCCAATCAGTGAGTGGGTCATTGTGCAACGTAATGCAAACCAGAGGGGACAAAATTAAGGGGGTGGTGGTCATCGCACAGCTGGGATGGCACAGGGCTGCAATCCCACCAAGGACTTGGCAAGTGTCTTAGTATTTGATGTCCTTTCCCTGACAGGTTCTGTTTCCCTGCTGAGAGCAGATATGCAGCGGGGAACATAATGGTAAGAAATAATATTATCTTAACCCAACTCAGCTGAGTGCTCAGTCTGGTCAGGGCTTTGGATGGGTACTTTACAAAGAGATTAGTTTCTTTTAATTCTTACAGCAGTCTGTGGTAGGTACCTGCTTTACAAATAACTCGCTCTATATACTAATGGTCTCTACTCATCCCAGCAGTCAATTCACATAGATGGAGAAATAAAGCTCAGTGAAGGCAAGTGACTGGCCCTAGGTCCCAAAGGATAAGTGGCAGAATTAGGATTGAGTTAAGGGTGGTTTGACTGAATCTCGGGCTTTCCTCCCAGCGGATTTTCAATGAATGTCAGCTGTGAGCTGATCTAATGATAGAATGAGCATCCAAAAGGACTGCCCAAGGCCTAAATGCTGGCCCTTATCATTGGGGACACAAGAAAAACACAACTGGGGGGAACGGGGTAGGAAGCAGCCCAAGTAGAGAGTAAAGGAGATTTGCTTAGCGCTAGCACAGATGAGAACAACTCAAAGACGTACTTGTCCATCCAAATTTCCTTCCTTCCTTCCTTCCTTCCTTCCTTCCTTCCTTCCTTCCTTCCTTCCTTCCTTCCTTCCTTCCTTCCATCCATCCCGCCATCCATCCGTCCTTCCGTCCCTTCATCTGTTCTTCCATCCATCCATCCATCCGCCTAACCATCCATCTTTCCACTCCTTCCTTACATCCCTCTATCCATCCATCTTTCCGTTCCTTCCTTCCTTTCCACCACCCACTAGGAATTTTATCCACCAGGATTGAGTCTCTCTGTGCTCCATGTCAGCATCCCAAGGTCAGTCAGCTGGGTTGGCTGTGACCTTTGCATTGAGAGAGGGTAGGCTAGGCCCAGGAAGGGCACATAAACAGTCTCCCATTCCTTCACTGCCCTTCCTCTGATGGTCAGACCCGTTCCAGGAAAAAGTATTTGACCCTTAGCTCTCAGAATAAGAAGGAAATGGCAACATGCTTTTTTTTTTTTTTTTTTCAGGAATATTTGGAGTAACAGGAACTTTTTTCCTTTTCTGTTTTAAAATAGGCTTTATTTTTTTAAAGCAATTTTAGGATCACAGAAAAACAGTAGAAAGTACAAAGATTTCCCATAGACTCCCTGTCCTCACATATGCACAGCCTCTCCCACTACCGAAAAGCCCACACCAGAGCGGCATGCTCTCGCAGGCGATGAATCAACATGACACGTTATTAGCAGTGCCTAGGTGACTGAGGGCATTTGGTGCTGTTTTGACGGCTTAGTCTTTGCCAGCCATTGTAATAATGCTTCCCACCACTGCTGACCTACCAAGTCAACACTTAAACCCAGCTCTGCCTGACTCCAAAGTCCAGGCTCCAAATAGTTGTGTTGTTAAGTGGCCTGATGGCTGTGGCATAGGCTTAAACACATAAAAAAGTGGTTTGGTGAGGAGTAGCTATGTCCCAATATCTGAGGAACTGTCCTAGGAAGGCCAAGATGAGTTATTTGGCATAGCTTCCAGGGAGAAGTCTACACCAATGTGTGAGACCTAGGGGGAGGGACATTTTGTCTGCACAGAGGAGTAATTTAGTGGTGATAGTCCTCATCTTGAGCGGTAAGGGGAAGCCCATCAGCGGAGGTGCCTGGGATGCTTGGAGCCCTCCCGGAGGCATGGCTACACACACCACCTGAAAGGTTGCTTTTAACTCTCACTTTGATAAATTCAGTTTGGCTCAGCATCTATAGAGCACCCCCTCTGTGGCACCTGCAGGCTAGGTGTTGGGAATGAAAGATGTCATCACTGCCCCCATCACCCTCAAGTCCACTGGGGCTCCATCAGGGATGAGGGTCTTGAGGGTGTTGTAAAATGAAGAGGGTCTGGCCACTGAGGGGAGAGTGGACATGGGGAGGAGGTCAGGCTAGGGGACCCCAGCCAGCTGGTCTCTGAGTCAGTCATTTTCCAAAGGTCTTTACTCAATGTGCAACAGAAGCCTTCTAGGGTCCTTCGGGGTCAGTCCTCAGGCAGAGAGGGAAGGACTCACTGGACGCAGTCCCTGCCACCCCACCCCTCTCCTTTCGCCTCTCTTAGAGCGTCCTCCAACACCTGTCTAACAGGGTGATGAGGGAGCTGCTACCTCCCTTCACTTCCTCTAGGCTGGTGACACTATGGGGCAAGAATCTGCATCCAGAGAGGCCTGCAGGATTGTGTCTGGGATTTTAACTCATCATCCTGCTTTCCCTTCTGGCAGGTGCCCAGAGATCAAGCACCCAGCAGGGGTCTGAAACCCGAAAACCTACTTCCTGAGGATTAGAGGTGTGGCTCCATCCTGGCTCCCTACTTAGTGGCCTCCACTGCAGTCATTATCATCCAGGATCCCCAATCTAGGAGGTGATGATGATGATGGTGATGGAGATGACTGAGGATGACTAATGATGACGACAGGAAGTAGTGTTATCTGGCACCCACACCCTGTGTGTACTGACTCGCTGAATCACCTGATAACACCCCCATGCTCCAGTCCCATTTTCCTATTTCAAGAGCCCCCCTCTTCCTCATGACTGATACCTGGAATAGTCTCTGCCTCCACCTGCAGGGCTCTGATTCTGGCTGTCCATTAGAATCTCCAGGGTAGCTTATTAAAAATACATCTGTCTAGGCCCCAACCCTAGAGACTGACCCTAATGGCCTTCAGAGGCCTTTCTTCCTCCAACTTGCCCACGAATCTGTCCTTCTCATTCTTCAAACCATCTCCGATGCCACCTTTTCAGGAAGTCTTCCCCGAAGAGCCCTGTTTGACTCTTGATAACTCCCCTCAACATGAAAAGTGGCTGCTGCAAACCCAGTCTACATCCTTCGGGGGCTCTTGATGCTTTGTGAGTAAAGAGAAACTTCTACCAGATCTAGTTCCCCCTGGTGCCACCCCTTTGCCCTGGATTCCTTCCCCTCCTCCTGCTCTCAGGAATGTCCCAAGCCCTTGAACTTGTTTCACACATGCTTACTGATGGGCTGGTTGGGCTAAACCTTAGCTTCCTCTCTAGATTTTAGTTATGTTTGTGCAGAATGGATGTTGAGCTAGAAGATTCCTCTGAAAAGAACTAATGTAGGATCATAAATTCTCAAGGCTGCCTGGAATCTCTGTCTAGAGAACTTCTACTCATCCTTCAAGGCCCAGGTGAAGTGTCACCTAAGACCTTCCCAAACAAATCATCCAGTACTCGGCTACAGCCTGGGGCCCACGTGGCACTGGCTGTTGTGGGATCTGGGATCCCAGGGGTTTTGAATTCCTTGAAAGCAGGAACTTTTGTTGTGATTATCACAGAATTGCACAGCGCCTGGCCCAGAGCAGCCAAAAATATGAAATACATGAATGAATGCACGGATGAATAAATGAATCCCTCGGTTCCATGAGCTTATTCCCTTAACCTGTAGTCAGGAAGAGGTAGAGTGAGGGGAGGAAGAGAAAGGCCCCCAGGGGTCTCCAGAGAGGTACTTCTGGCTGTCCAGGCATCTTAGTCTTGGGCCCACCAGTTGAGACTGGGCAATGGTTGGGGACCTTAGCCACTCAGGCAGGGCTGCCTCCAGGCCATCTGGCTTTTGGTCCCTTGCTCTGCTGATAGTGGTGGTGGGGAGTGTGTATTTGTGGCTTGAGCAGAAGGAGTGACAGCCTAAGTACCAGAAAGTTCTCCTAAGCCTGACTTGTCTAGAACCCTGAGAGTGTCCTGGACTCTCAATGTCCTGGGGGCTGGGATGTCTGTAAGGGGACCTGAGCCCACCGGAATCTGAAGGAAGGGACTGAGTCTGGCTTCTCCAGCCCAAAGCTCCACCTAGAGAGGTTGAGCCTGGGACTAATGGGCTTGCCTTCCTTCCGCTGCCGTAGA
The DNA here is from genome assembly GCA_963574655.1 of Perodicticus potto. Taxonomy (NCBI): domain Eukaryota; kingdom Metazoa; phylum Chordata; class Mammalia; order Primates; family Lorisidae; genus Perodicticus; species Perodicticus potto. The sequence continues at coordinate 100,694 of CAUYRH010175412.1, read as the reverse complement.
AAGTCCTGGCTAATTTGCCGGAACGCTCTAGTTAAATGGCAATTAGGATGTTCTGTCCACTGCTCTCTTCCAATATATTAATAACGTAATTAAGCATTTATTGCCTGCACAAATTAAAAATTAACTTACATGGACAGCCTGGAAAACTGAGGAAGTGACCGCTTAAACAGGCAATTTGCATCTCATCCGAATGTCAACACCTGAATACAACCCCTGCCAGGGTGCCTGATCTGGTCTTTCCCAATACCAGTGAGGGGCCCAGCCAGCTGCCAACAGCTGCTGCCTTCTCCTTCACGCCTAATTCTGCCCACCCTGCCTGAATCGGAGGTGTGGAGAACGGTAGTCTCACCCCCAGATGGGCAGCAGGGTTTTGCTAAGCAGCCACTTTGGTTTCTGTTGTCCCTACCTTGTTTCTCAGGGGTCCGGGATACAGATTTCAGTGAAAGGAGATGCTATTGGGGTTGCTGGGAGGGGGCAGTCCTAGAAGCCCCCGCCACTCCCAGCCCCACGATCAATTTGTCCTGCATTCCAGCCCATGAGATGGGAAGCAGATGGTGCTGGTGAGGGAGGAGGAGGTAACCGAGGAACAAGGAGACTTCCCTTCAAACAGCCCCCTGGAGAGAAATGGGGTGGGGGCTGGGTCTCAGGGAGAGCTTGCAGGGGATGGGGCTGGACATTGCCTTCCAAACAGAAGATGAAAGGATAAAGCTCCCATCTCTCCTGTCTCCAGGGATCTGTCTAACACAGCAGGTGTGACATTGTTGGTTTTCTTTTCCAAACAACCACAGGAGGGGACTTGGCAAGGAGTAGGACAGCAGGGAGCTGGGTGACAGAGGGAACTGGAGAGCTCAGCAGCTCTGGGGCAGGAGGCGCCTGAACCCCCCAGAAGGGCTCCAGCCAGCCCAGGGCCCTCCCTCTCTGCTGGTGCAGCCCCAGGCCTCCCAGGCCCCTTCCTGTTCAGACTCAGGCTCCCTCCTGGATCGGCAGGTGCCAGCCCCTCCCTGTCTATGCTGCTGTTGAATGTCATGGTCCTCCCACTGTTGGGGAAGGCGGTTCCGTAGCAGCCTGGGAACAGTCTCCCATGGCCCCTGAGATGTTGAGGTGGGGCTCTGTCCCCTCACTCTCCTGTGCTCCCTCCAGCTGTACCCCATCCCCGCCCCCACGGCCATGAAGAAGGGCTCAGTCAGGGAGATGAGAAGAGTGAGGCAAATGGGCTTGTTTTCTTAACACTTTATTTATAAAAAAGTACATTTTTTTTCCTCAGTACATTTTTCAACCCATCATTTTTTTTTTAATACAAGTAAAAGGGGGCAATGCAAACACCCCCCAGGTGAGAACCAGGAGAATCTGCTGGGCTGTCCCCAGGACCAAAGGCGAAAGGGTGACGAAGAAACTGAAGCAAAGGTAGCATATCACACTCAGAGGGGAGGATGGCAGCTTCTCCTGGGTTGTTTCCATTTATACAAAAAGAGAAAACCAATGTTTTCAGCCAAGAGTCCCATTCCTCACAGCAGGAGTCAGAAGAGCAGCAGCACCAGGTGGGCAGGGCTCCTCTGGCCTTGCAGGCAGGACGGTGGTGGCAGTGGCAGCTTCCAGGAGCTCTCACTGCCTGGGTCACAGCGGAGGGCCTGCTTCCAGGTGTCCCTGGCACTGGGCAGTGTGTGAGGTCTCCCTGGGGGTGTGGGGGACTGGGGGAGGCCCACGGGCCCCTCACTGGAGGACGGTTTTTGTTGGCAGTCAGGCTTAGGAGGTCTCTATCTGGACTCTGAGGCCTGGGAGCACTGCCCTCCTCCCAGGAGGGGGGTGGGGACACTTGTGTCTGCTTGGCTCAGCCAGCTGCCCACACCTACCTAACACAATTCCTGATCCTCTGCTTTTAGGATAGCAGAAAAGTTATTGCACCAGTGAGTTGGGCACATAGGGTGGGGGTTGGCTGGCAGAGGGGGCACAAGCCCAGGAGATGGGGCTCTTGGGAGACTCTATGGCCCGAGCACTGGGAAGTGACTATTTCCCCTCCAGGGCTTTCAGCTGGATGAGCCCATTCCTCTGCCACGTCTGTGCTGAGTGCCCATCTGGCTGTGCACACACACCTGTTCTTGGGTGTGTTGGAGGTGCGTGTGCCCACTGCCTACACGTGTGCCGGGCCTGAGAGGGTGGCACTTGCAGCCTGTGTTCACCTAGTCTGTGCTGCTGCGTTTCGGACCCTTCTGATAAGAGGGGACTCAGACAGTTCTGTTACACATTAGAACAATATCAAAATCTGTAAGGAAACAGGGGTGGAGGTGGAGTGGGGGTGCAAGGACAGAGAGGGCAATGAGTGGCAGGGTGACAACTGGGGAGGCCTTGGCACAATTCATACCAAGTGTGTTTCATTTCCAGCTCATGCTGGGGGCAGGAAGGAGAAGCAAAACATCCTCATCTCTCTGCTGGGCCAGACCCCACCTGCCAGCTGGCTGTGTCTGCAGGCCCAGCAGCAGTGCCCACCTTCCCACAAACTTGGGGCCCAGAAAATGCCTCCTATCTAAGCCCAGTGCCACCCCTGCCTCATGCCCATGCTGGGCCCAGAGCAGCACCTACCTGATGTAGTTTGTGGCTGGGCTCCTGGCAAGGCAGGACCTCCTACATGGCCCATTCTACATGGACCCCAAAATTTGTGCTTTGCTTGTGGGGAGGGTGTGGAGGTGTCTTAGGGGGACTCAGTGCTTTGGCTGGGCCTGGGGCCTTCGAAGTCCATCACAAAATGAGGAACAGGGGGTAGCAGTGCAAGAGGAGCACGGGACAGGGAATGCCTCCATCAGGCAGGTCCCTTAGAGTGGCCTCCTGCCTTGAGGGGAGGACCAAGCAGAGGGGCCAGAGTGGTGTGAGGTGGGATGGGGCAGTGATGTAATGTGGTCCCCTGCCCTGAAGGGACACTAATACTGCTGGGAGAAGCAGCCCAGCTCCTCCACTTTCCTGTACCCTGTGGCTAGAAAGATCCCAGAATTTTTTCCCCTAACTCCACCCCATCCAGTACCTCCAGTGCCTAGAGGGGAGAGCCGCCCCAGGGCTGGCATGGCTTCAGACTTCTGCTACATGGCTACTGGGAGGCCTGGGCTAGGGTCAGGGCAGTGAGGCCAGGTGAGGGAGACCCAGCTGGTGGGCCCAGGGTTGCCAAGGCAGAGATGGAGCTGGCTGGGGAAATAGCAGCACCAGGGAGGGGAAGTTGGGGGCTGGGGGGCTCCCTTAGGAAGCCTATGGCAGGGTAGGGCAGTGCCCGTGGGGCACAGAGAGGTCTGCCTCCCTCCCCCCAACACTTGCCATCCTATAGAGCCCCTGACAGCCTGGGCCAGGTTAGCTGGGATCTTAATGGGCACGCATGAGGGCCCTTGGGATTGCCTCTCCCAGCCCAGGGTCTTTCCCATGACCATGCCTGTCTAGAGTGCCAGGGGTACTGGGGGGCAGATGGAGGAGCTGAGGCACTTTGAGCTGGGGGACTCGGGGCTGGGAGGGGTCTTCCTTCATTATATACACAGGAAGACCCAGTCTTGGTGGCTGATAGGAACCCAGTGTCCCATTCAAGGAGGAAATCTACACAAAAGGGAGGTCCTCCCCATCATGCCAGAACAGGGGCCAGGGACAGTGAAGCAGGGGGTGGAGAGTGGACAGGCAGGTCCCTAACCCTAACAACCCCCCCACCCCCACCCCATCCCTGCCTCCGCCACCAGGCCTGAGACCTGAGGCTTCTACAAGGGTCTTATCTGGACTCCTCAGCCTATCAGGCTACCTTCTCCATGGCTCCCACACAGGAACTTCTTCACCTCCTGGAGGCAATTCCCTTCTGGGATCCCAGCTCTGACTATCTGAGAGTCAGGAGTGGCCAACACTTGATAGATAAAGGAGAAATCAGCAACTTCTGTGTTGTAAGAAACAGTCTGGGGCTGATCCGCGATTCTATGGTGGAGGCACCCAGGTGCCTAGTATCAGCTGTCTCTGGAAGCTTCTACAGGCAGCCCCCATCCTCAGCTGGTAAGGGGGGAAAGGCAGAGCGGAGAGGGCTGGGCTGTGGACAGTGTCCACACTGGATAGGGTGTGTGGACCCAGGGGAGAGCGGGGCGGAGCGGAGCACTGTGTGTGCAGGTGTGTGTGTATGTGTGCTGGCAGAGGCAGGGAAGTGGGGGCCAGCGTCCGCCTGGAGCCCACTGTGGGGAGCAGACAGGGTAGAGGAGGGGTGATCAGAGCTGGGCCAACTCCATCCTCTGTAGGCCAATGAGGAAAAAAAATGTAAAACCAACCTCACCAGGCAAACCCTGCCCAAGGCTCCACTTAACAAACAAGACTCCTCTGGGTGCTTGGGAGAAGCCACACCCCCCTCCTACTTCTCTGGTGCACTAGCTGTCTAGATTGGGGTCCAAACCCCCAGCCAGGGCAGCTCCCCTGGGGGTAGCGTTCCCTCCCCCTTTCAGTGGAGGAGGGGCAGCACGGGGGCGGGGCGGGGCTTCAGCCCTCCACCCGCAATGAACGCAAACAAATTCCAGTGTTGGGGGCCAGGGGAGGCTAGTTCCCCAAACCCTGGAGGGACACCCAGGTACACAGGACAAGAACAGGGCTCCCTACACGGAGGGCAGGCGGGTGGGGCCAGTTAAGGAAGGGTACGGCAACACTAGAGCCACAGTGGAACACAACACCATGGGGAAGGGCAGGGAGCGGGAGGAAATAAAAAACAAAGCCAAGTCGCGGCTGCCTGGGCTCCCCTGGCCCCCGGGTTTGAGTCTGGCTTTGCGCAGCTGGGTGAGTCTCTGCTGAGCTCCTGGAGGGGGTGGGCAGGGGGCGTGCGGGCAGGCAGGGGCTGGGGACAAGTGGGCACAGACTGAAGCTCTGGAAGGGGGCTACACGTACCACTCCTTCTTGGAAATGAAAGACCCGTCGTTCTGAGAAACCATGTTCTCAGCCAAGTCCAGCTGCTCGGGGTCGTACGGGTAGCCCAGAGTCCGGTCCCCATAGCCATCCTGACGGGCCTCGGCCTCATCCACGGTGAAGTAGGGGGGCTTGGTGTCCTTGTCGTACTTGGGGTGGGGGCCCCCCACCTTGCGCTCGCCCCCTCCGCCGCCTTCCTCCTCCTCTTCCTCCTCATAGCTGCTCCCACCTAGCGGGCCGGCCTTTTTCTCGTCGTCCGAGTCGTCCGGGTACTGCAGGTTCTGCGCCATGGGCGGGTGGTGCTGGGGGATGCCCGCCTTGCTGTAGCCGTTGCCATACACGTGCTTCTTGGTGCTGTAGTCACCCTTGAAGGTGTGCCGGCGCCGGCGCAGGGCCACCACGATCCCGCCGACCACAATCAGCACCAGCAGGACGCTCCCCGCCACGCCCCCAATGATGGCCGTGGGCACCGGCCCGGCGCGCCGCCCAGGTTCGGGAGGAGACGGGGTGTAGGGGAATTCTGGGTGAGGAAAAGAGATGGAGGGGACAGTGTCAGCGTGTGCTCCTGGGGCATCGATAGGGCTGGAGGGAGGGGAGAGGTAAGGAAAGAGAGGTTGGGAAGGATAGGCTGTCTGCACCCCAGGTTTCAGCAGTTCCAGTTCCAAAGGCCGCTCGGCACCCTACTCTGCCGCAGTGTGGGTGGCGGCAGCAGGAGAAGCCAGAGGAGACAGGCAGAGGACTAGCCACCAGGGCCTTCCATCCTGACTGTCCCTGGGTGTGGTGCTAGCCCAGCTCAGTCCCTAGTCCTGCAGAGAGGCCAGCACACCCTCTGCATGGCATCCATGATAGGCCATATGCTGTCAACAGCCCCATGGAGTAGGCACGCTATTCACTTCCATTTAATACATACATGCAGGTTGATTTTCTTACACATTAAACCTTCCAAAATGTCCCTGGTGGCCTTCTGCCTAACATCTGGCAGTGCCCCCAAATCAGACTTCCAAGACCCAGAGCCTGGAAAAGACTGGGTGTTCTGTGCTGAATTTTGTTTGCCCCCAGGGCACAGGGAAATCAGATTCCCAAGTCCCAGCTCAGCAGAAGCCCCTGGAAGGCCCAGAAGGCCCATCAGCTGCCAAAGTACCAGGAACTAAGGCTGTGTGCTTGGCTATAGGCACCTTCGGGACCCACAGTGCTGCCAGCCTGAGCCATAAGCATAAGACACTCAGTGTGACAGGCCAGGTACACAGCCAGGGCAGGAGGAAAGGGGGAGTGGAAGTGAGTGTGTATCGTGCACAGGTACACACTCTGTCATCATGGGGGAGCCCACACGCCTGTGCTGATGTGATGCATTTGTGTACAAATCTGTGCACTGAGGATATAGTGGAAATGAGATGGCAGGAAAGGTGAAAAGAAGAGAAAGGATGCTGTTGGCACAGAAGACGAGGCTGGGTGGCTGGCATTCTCTGCCAGTGGTCCAGGCCACAGTACTATTCTGCTCTGGGCACTGCTGTGCCTTATAGGGTCTGGAAGGTGACACCAGAGGCCAAAGTCCCAAGGTGAGGTTAAGGGAGGTGGTTCCCAACACTACCACAGGGTGGCACCGGAGACCGCAGCTGGCCTCAGCCATGAGACACTGGGTGGCTAGTCTAGGGGACGCCGCGGGGCTGACCTTGCTGCTGGGGCCCTCCTATCTTCAGGCCCCGGTTGGTATGGGCATATGCTTTGCCCTCTGGGAGTCTGCTGCTGCCAGCCGGTGCCCTGATTTAGTATCACTCCCTCCACAGCAATCACGCTCCTCCTCCGAGCCCGCCCCCTCCTCCCCGGGTGTGGGTGTGCGGGTGCTGTCCCACCAGTGGCAGGCTGCAGCAGGGTGGGGATTCTAGGAAAGAGGAAAGGCCTTCCTGGAGTTCAGACTGGAAGGGCTGACGGAAACCCAGGGGCCCAAGGGAGGGAAAGCCATTCGCCCAAAGTCACATGGCTGGGCTGGGGCCACGCAGATGCTCCTGCGCCTGGCCTCTGCCACGCAGGGGCTGACAGCGAACAAAGAGAAGCACGGCCACTGAAGCTACAGTGAGTGCCCCACTCGTCCCAACTGTATCCTTGGTGCAGGTCACTGAGTAGCTGCCCAATAAATATTTACTATCTGTCATCACTGCTTATCTCCAGAGCAGTCTCCCTGGAGCCTCAAGCTTCTCTTGGCTTACCAGGTCCCTTATGTTTACTGCCCTTAAAAGTGTCCCACACCTGCTCCTCATGAGGTGGGAGCCGCCTCCAGAAGGGGTGCCCTGGCGGCCGAGGGAGGTGCCTTCAGCCTGCCTGCTGCCACTTCACTGCCTGGCTTCATTTCCTTACCCCTCCATCCAGTCAGCAAGCACACCCTGAGCATCTGTCTTGCTAGTCACAGGCTCGAGAAACTCACAGCCTTGCCTGGGAACCAAATGACACTCTCAGACACAGCAGCAAGCAGGTATCAAGGGAGCTGGCGGTGAAGTGCTCAGGAGTGCTGGGGGCGCTGTGGCCTGGTGTCAGGGAAGGCTGCTTGGAAGAGGCTGGGCTTGGTGGAAGGGCCTGCCTTTTTTCCTGAAACATCTCTGTTGCTTCCAATACAAGGGTTTTCTGTGATCCTTGCCTTCCCCGCTGAGTGCTGTCTTTGGCTGCATTCTCTCTGCCCAGCTGTCTAATGGGAGGCTCTGCCCTTGGACCTTCATCCCAGGGACTGGGCTGCCGGGTAGGAGGTGCCTGGGGGTGCCACTTTCTGCTTTCTTCCCTAGTGCCAGACTAGTCTCAGTTTCATGAGGCCCCCTCACTTTGCTGGCTCTCCAAACCATTTCAAGGTGCACAGCTCTCACCCAACTCTGGGCCTTTCTCTCCATAGCATTTGTCATATGGTGGCCCATGAAGCCTCAGACCAGAAGGTCAGGAAAAACATAAGGGTCAAACACTTTGGGAAATGTTGGCTTAGACAAAAGCATCAGAGCCTTTCACCTTCTCATGGGAACACGGACATGTAGGGTGTGGTGTTTCCCAATGGATCAAAGCACAAACGTCACCCCTCCTGCCCTAGAACCCTCTCACAGAGCTAATATTTCATGATATACATCTGACAAACTGTCTTGTTAGCACATTCTCCCTTGGCGTTCTCACCATAACCCCAACACCTGTCTGTTCTAACTCCTTCGCCACCTTTCCTCCAAAGCCCAATCCCCCTGGTTCCTCCACCACCACCACCATCTGTCCATTCTTCCAGCTCAGAATCTCACTCATCTTTGATTCTTCCTTCTTTATCTCTTGGGCCATGGCTGCTGTCAAAGCTTATTGACTCTTCTCATTCACTATCTTATCACCTTATGCCAAGTGTTACTGTTGTAGTAGATTCTGGACCCTGTCTCCTTTGTTTGGTCTCTGTTCCCCTTTAGTCACCTTATCCATAGTCACGTAGTTAATTTTCACTGTGTAGACATGACCACTCCCTTTCTCCAAGACCAGCCACGACTCTCCTACTGACTGTTGGGCCATGCAGTCTGGCCTTCAAGGCTTCTGTCGTGCAACTTCATCTTGGGTTTGGTCAGCTTGCCTTCCTTGCTGTCCCTGCCATCCAAGTTGATGCCTACTGCAAACTCATCCTGTTCCTCCCACCAGGAGGGCCTTCCTCCATCCCCACTCTCTGCCTACTGCAGTTCTCCAGTCCCTTCCTCAGACAGTCTGCTCTTTTCCAGCTCACACTGATTGTTTTCTCTTTAGAATTTTTTTTTTTTTTTGTAGAGACAGAATCTCACTTTATTGCCCTCAGTAGAGTGCTGTGGCGTCACACAGCTCACAGCAACCTCCAACTCCTGGGCTCAGGCGATTCTCTTGTCTCAGCCTCCTGAGTAGCTGGGACTACAGGCGCCCACCACAATGCCTGGCTTTTTTTTGTTGTGGTTTGGCTGGGGCTGGGTTTGAACCTGTCACCCTCGGTATATGGGGCCAGCACCCTACCCACTGAGCCACAGGCGCCGCCCTCTCTTTAGAATTTTTATGAATTAATGGCCTGCACCTCTCATTCTGGTTTCAACAATTGCTAATGCCATTCCATTAATCACACACTGACGTGGCATAGTAAAGCCTGTACAAATTGCAAATAAATGCAAATTGGAGTTTACCACGGTTGGCTCTGGTCCTTTTGCCAGTTTTGAAATGGCTAAAGTTCTTCTCTTCTGCAGGCATGAGGACAGGGGTTGAGGAAGTAGCAGTCTCATGATAATTTGGGATTGCCTCATTTCAGTATGCTGCAGTTGTCTGTGATGTGAGTTTCACTATTCTTACTTTTGTGCTTTCTTTAACAGCAAAGATCCAATGACAAACAAAGCTTTCTTACATTTTTCACAACTAGGTTGAATTGTTTGGACCTCACTAACCATGGTATGTGTGGTAGAGTTTATTGTATTGCCAACTTCACAAAAATGGCTGGTATCCCAAACCAGTTTGTAAATTATCCTTTGAAATGCACCTTGAAACTGACTGCTTCTCACCAACTCCATCACTACTACCCTGATCCAAGTCACCATCATCTCTTACCTGGATTTATTACAATAGCCTCCTAACTGTTTTCCTGATCCTGCCCTTTCCCTCTATTGACTATTTGCAACCCAACAGCCAGACAGATCCTGTTAAAGTGTAAAACCTATTACATCACTTCTCTGCTCAGAGCCCTCCAAGGGCTCTCCCTAGAGCAGTGTTTTTCAACTTTTTTTTTTTTTAATCTCACAGCACACTTGAACCTATAGCTAAATTTCTGCAGTACACTTAAATTATATTGATCAAAAAAAAAAAGTAAAAAAAGGAATATACTTACCGTGCTTTGAACGTCTTTCGAAAATGATTTAATTAATGGTCTTTATAATTTTTCACAGCACACCTAAGATCCTGCCACAGCACACCAGTTGAAAATGACTGTCCTAATGCCTAACATGGTCTAACATGGTCTGCAAGACCTGTGCCTACCCGTCTCTGATGTCATCTCTCTCTGCTCTCCAGTTCTGCTCCTATCCTGGAAGGCTCTTACTTAGCGGTCCTTTACCTCCTCTGGGGCCTGACTCAAACATCACCCTCTCATAGAGTCCTTCTCTGACTGCCCTATTTAAAACTATAGCTCAGAAAAAAATAAAAAATTAAAACCAAATCCCCAAACCAAACACAAACAAACACCACCCCCTGCAGCTCAGGAGGCTCCTCCCACATCCCTCTTCTTTTTTCCATTTCAAGTTTATGATGTGATTTTTAAAACGTACTTTATCTATTGTCTGTCTTCCTGTGCTAAAACGTAAGCTCCATAAGGACAGGGACTTGTCTGTTTTGTTCATGGATGTATCTCAAGTACCTAGATTTTCTAGAATGTAGAATATTCTAGTTCAGGAAATATTTGTTGAATGAAAGAATGAATCTATAATGGCAAGGCTAGATCTGAGGGGTAGGCCTGGCTCTGGACAGAGCAAATATTCAGGGCTTTGGGGCACACAGGAGACCCTGTTTCCCTGGAGTCAGGCTGGGGCCAGAGAATGCCGATTTCTTTTCCCCTCCAGGGCCTCTATTTAACTTTTGTTCCTGAATCCTAAGGGGTTTACTCTTCCTAGGGATCTTCTGGGACCAAAGGGAAGCCTGGTTCTTTTGGCTGCTCTAGGGCTGCCCAGCAGCACAAGAGCGGCCACGACGGCCACCCAGTGCCATAGATCTCAGAGGAGTACCGAAGAGGAGAAGGTGGGGGATCTAACTCATTTGTGAGCTGAGAGGGTTGTCTGATGTGGAGAGGAGCCTGCCACCCCCCACCCCTGTACCTCCAGCTGTCACATTCAGCCAGCAGCTCCTGTCTCTGTGCCAGGCACAGAGCCTCAAGGGCCGCAGCTGGGCAGAGAGAGAAGAGCTAGGCAGTGGGGTCATTTGTGCTCACTGGCGGGGGCCCAGCCAGCCTCCCCCACATCCTCTTAGAAAAGGGGCAGCTTGGCCCCATTCCTGAAGGGCTGCATCCTCCCTCTGGTATCCTAGGCCGGCCAGGACAGTGGCACAGTGAGGACTGCATTCCTTTGGGACCCACGTTGGTTCCGACTGAGGTGGTGGGACTCGTGTGGGGGATGCCCCCTCCAAGTGGTGTGAAGGGTTAGGGTTTGTAGACTTAATCTAGGATCTGGAGGTTTGGGGTCAAAGATATGTTTGGACTTGTTTCCAAAACCAGTGCCTGGCGCTTCCTCCAGCAGGAAATGTTCCAGCCCTGGACAAGGCCGGGAAGCTGCAAGAACTACAATTCCCAGCATGCAGCGCAGTAGCCGCAGGGAGAGTGGGAAGGCCGGGGGTCAAACTCTGGGAAGACCTTCTGTCCTCCTGCAGCTGTAGCAGCTGTGCATCATGTCAGACCATCAGGCAGGGCCTCCGCAAGCTGGAGGAGAACTGAATCCTCCCAGAGGCACGAACGCAGCTGTGTTCTCAGGCTCCCGACACACTGCCATTTGCCGGCTTAGAGAAAAGCGCGTTTGCCCACAGCAGAGCCACAGCTCCCATTTGCACACTCAGCATGCAGGCGGTTGCTGGCCTGCTCACACTGCTCTGCATTTTCATGTGCAGGGAGGCACATGTTCATACTCTCACAGGCTCTCACACCCCTCCCTTCCAGATGGACACAGACCTTGGGGCCTACCACCCTGTCTGAAGAACTTAAAGGCTTGATGGGCCGACTGTTACCTTTACCCCCAAGGAATAAACCCAGGTTTTACTGCAAATGGGAGCTGGGACAGACATTCTATGCCCTAGTGGCCTCCTTGCCCTGTTCTTGGGAGTGGCAGGAGACTGGGTCATGGCCTGAGAGGCCTGGGTACTCTTCTGACACTCTCAAGGGAAGATGCTTCCTCATTTGGTTTCTTTAGCCTCATCGAGGCCCAAGCCCCTCCCCACTCTTAGTATTACCCCCAGCGGAGATGAGAGGGGAGCTCCACTGGAACGTTTAGTGACTACTGGGCCAACCCCATGAAATTGTTCCTGAGCATAAGGACCTCTGAAATGAGCTTCTGGGAGAGCCCCGGGCCCACGGAAATTCTACTGGGGTCATCTCAGTTCTTCTATCCCCATAGCCACAGCCTGGGCCTGCTGCTACTTGCTAGAGAATCACAGTGACAGCTGCTAACTGGTGCCCTGGTATGGTCCAGGCAGCCTCCCGGACGCTCAGTCTCCCCTACATGCCTCACCATGCTGCTTCCCTGCCGAAAGCCTTCTAGAGCTCCTCATGGCCAGCACAGAAGGCCTTACTCCTTCCACTCCAGCCCACTGGATTCCAGCATCTTCCTTCCCCATGCCTCCCCTGCCTGGTACTCCACCCTGTACCACTACACACTCACTCCTCTGTGCAGCAGGACCCCCCTCCTCTGCGACCCGGGGCCCCAAGAGGCATGTGCCAAAGTGTGTGTGCATAGGCGTACAGTGGCTTAGCACACTCATGTGTCTCCAGCGCACCCTCTGCCCTGCCTCAGCCGCTCCTCATTTCCCTCTCCAGATGAGCTCAGGGCAAAGCTATTACTCAAACGAATGGCCAGAATGAAAAATTAAATTTCTACTTAACCCTCTCACTCATGCATTCCTTCCAGACCAGTGGGGCTTGCAGCACAGGGCACAGCTGTGCCCTTCAGGGTGGGTCCCCCCAGAGAATGTAGTGGGCACTGGCTGATGTGGATAGTGAGGTTAACTGCTGCTTGGAAATCGCCCGAGAGCACAAAAACAAACAGCTCTGAAAAGACTCAGGTCACCTGCTGGGGCGGAGACCCTCTCCAGGGAGAGCCAGCAGCAAGCAGCTCCTGGGCCTGTCAGTGATGCAGAGTGTCATGCTTCTCTGGCTTCTGCCTAACTGGGCTGTCATCAAGAGGCATGTTGTGCCCCTCTTTTAGCTAGAACACAAGGTGGCCAGGCCCACCCTAGCTCCAGCCCACACCACAAATGCTTTAGTGGCTCACCTCCTGGCACACAGGGAATACCGCATGAGCACGAAAGCCTGAGTCTGAGCCTGCGATAAGTATGCTTATCTCTGTATTAGAGATTAGGAAGCTGAGGCTCAGAGAGGTGAGAACTTGCTCAAGGCCACACAGCTAGAAAGATCTCAGGCCAAGTCTGTGGGGTCCCTCATATGGCACGCCCTCCTTGAGGGGCGGTCCCACTCCTTATGGCTACCCTCTCTTCCTACCTCCCCCTCATCAACCCCACTGCCCTAGGGCTGGAGCTTGGGCACCCAGAAGCTCTAACTCAGATTTCCTCCAGAGGGTGGGCTATAGAAACGTGTGACTACAGGCCCTCCTTTCGCTTGCCAACCTATGGGAACCCCCCAATCCTAGCCTGAAGGAAGGGCTCCCTCACTTTTCCCCAGGCTCCTCCTCCTTCCACCATTCTTACAAACAAGGGCAGGGAGATGTAGAAAACAGTCAGTGACTGTACCCTCTTTCCCCCAGGTGGGAGAAGTGACAGAAGTCCCAGAGGACAGGGAGGCACAGCCCTTGGACATTTTCAGGCTGCTCCTTCTGCAGCTGTGCCTTTGAATGCAGACAGGACTGAAGTCTCCCACTCCTGAGACATCACTCCGAGCTAACAAATCCTCAGAGCTTCCCCAGGCTCTGTGCCTGGAGCCTGGTAACCACCACCCAGTTTTCTATATCCCTGAAGTCACCTCCTGTGCACGTCGCTTGCTGTCCAGGTGTATTCTCTTCTAGCCACTTCCTCTTCTAGCTCAGGTACAAAGTTAAAGACACCTCTTCATGTGAAGCTGTGATGACAATTACCCCTCTATTGACTTGTTTTGATGCTTCCATTAAAAGTGATGATAATGATGGAGCTCAGAGTCATAATCATGGAGCACTGGCCACCTATTGATGGGCCGATCTGTGTTAGGTACTTGCCCTACATTAAGTACAATTCTGACAACAGCCCTTCAAGGCAGGCCATATTAACTCCATTTGACACATGAGGGCCTGTCCAGGATCACAGCTGTCCGACATCAAGCCCACGCGAAGTCTCTCCCCAGAACATCCTAGCCCTGTCCCCCCTTTGCCCCGAGACATGAGGTGGCTGAGCTGCCTCAGCTGGGTTGATGGGAGAGAAAGACACAGAAGTTTCAGTTGCAGGACCCACACACCATCATGGCTTGGGGCTATCTCCCTGCTTTCTCTCCAGTCTCCCTGCTTGAGCAAAGTCTCACCCTCTAGCCCACGCAGGTTTCCCCACTTGCAAACTTATCCCCGCCACGCCAGTATCCCATGGTAGTGTTCTGTTGGCAAATCCATGGGCAGGTTCTGCCCCTGAAAAGAACAATGCTGTAAACAACACTTCCCTCTTCTCTCCCGGAGCTTCCCTCCTGTTCCTGTCTCACTGGGGGTCACCTGGACTTTCTCCCATACAGCCTTAAGTGAAAGAAAAACAAAAGCGAAGCAAGACCAATGGCCAGACCTTAAGGCAGAACCAGAGAAGCAGGAAAAGAAGACACACTTCCTGCAGTGACACAACCCAAAGGTGGGGGACGTAGGGAGTGGGGGAACCCATGAGTGGGGAAGTGCAGGGGGAGGGTGTGGCTTCCTACCTGTGATATTGACCTCCACCTGGCCTGAGCGGGTGCCAATGGGGTTGGTGGCCTCGCAGATGTAAGTTCCTGCCAGGCTATAGTTGATGGGTCCCTTGAAGAAGAGGGTTCTGTTCTGGGCCTCCACGCCCTTGGGGAGAGAGCCATTCAGCCTACAGAGATTGGGAGACAGCACAGGGTCAGACTCTCCAGCCCCAGGAAGCTGCCCCTGTATCACCCACTTGGCTCCAAGCCCACTGGCCCTTTTGTTGAGTTCAGTAACAGGCTCTGTCTTGGAAATAGGGAAAAAAAGAATAATAATCTCTGGTATTTGGCAGTTTTATGTTATTCAGTTTTTCATATCTGATTATCACAACACTGAAATATAGGCAGGACAGGTAGGTATTGGTCCCATTCAACAGGTAAAACCTGAGGTTCAAGGCCAAGGAAACACAGCTAGCAATTGGCAGTATGGGAGCTTTTTTTTTTTTTGAGACAGAGCCTCAAGCTGTCGCCTTGGGTAGAGTGCCGTGGCATCACAGCTCACAGCAACCTCTAACTCCTGGGCTTAAGCGATTCTCTTGCCTTAGCCTCCCAAGTAGCTGGGACTATAGGCACCTGCCACAACACCTGGCTATGTTTTGGTTGTAGTTGTCATTGTTGTTTGGCGGGCCCGGGCTGGATTCGAACCCACCGGCTGTGGTGTATGTGCCTGGCACCTGAGCCGCTTGAGCTCTTGCCATATCTCTGGCCTTCTGGTGCAGTGTTCTTTCTACCTTCTAGTCATGGTTCCTAATTGTTGGTCCTTGGTCTCCTGGGTAGCTGGTTAACAATACAGATGCCTGGGTTCCAGCCCCAGATCTCCTGAAGCACAACTTCTGGGGTGAAGGCCTGGGGCTTTGTATTTTAACAAACCACTCAGGTGATGAGATAGGAATTGTGTTCCATTTCACTATCTCACGTTCTTGCTGGGAATGTCACAGGACTTTTTCATGTGGGAAGCATCCTGGGAATTTGCCGAGGACACAGGACCTTCTTCCTTCTTCCTGATTCCAGATGCACAAGGCTCTGATTCTGTTGAACCTAGCAGCTCCTAGGTCCACACAGCTGAACTGGGCATGCAGGCTCTGTCCACCTGCACCTTGAGAAGCATTTTTTGTTCCAGGAAGTAGAGGACAAGAGTTCAGCCATGCCAGCGCCCTCTACTTCCTAGAAAAAGGGCATAGACTCTTCTGGGTAGCCATTTCCTGGCCACCCATCTCAACCTTCTTTATTACCCCTGCCCTGTCATTCTGTGTGGTCCGTCCAGCTCTTCTTTGGGAAGAACGTTGGTCCAGGCCAGCAGAGCTGGCTAAAGGGGAGACAGGGCCCCCCAAGGGCTAGCCCCAAAGTCCATGTGGCCAAGAATGGGGTGATAGAACAGTGCTCCATGAACACAGGCGTTCTTGGCAGACTGCTGCCTCCTCCCTGAGAATCTGGGGGTGCTGAAGAGAAGGAATAGGAACAAAGAAAGATCTGGGATGCTCCAGAACACTGGCTTCCCTGGGGACACCTCGATAAAAATAAATACCGGGGGTTGGGGTGGGAGTGACTCAGGCTGAATCACCAAAGGAAAATGACAAAACTCTTTATTAGGGAGAGGAAAGGAAGCAGATCACAGGGGAAGCCCCCCTGGGCAGAATGGCGTGTCCCACTGGCTCTGACACTATCAAAGCCTGGGGGTGTGTAAGTATGTACATGCCTGTGTGTGTTTGTGTGTGTTCCCTTATGCACCACTTCTCACTGAGAAACCTAAGCCCGAATTCTAATTAATTTCCCACCTAAGGCTCCTGGAGGTAAGGTGGGCGGCCCTGCTGGGGTCCAGCTGGGTATCTCCCACAGTGACCAGCCAGCCCGGCCAGCCCCATAGCACTTACGTGGTCCAGTGGTACTCGGTGGCCGGTGGGTTAGCATCAGCTTTGCACGTGAGCTTCACATCCATCCGCTGCAGGTACCAGTTGCCATCAAATCCCTCAATAGTCACTTCCGGTTCATCTGTGGGGCAAGGGATGTTCAAAGAAGTCAGGACAGGGGGACGTGGGGCAAGGGAGCCTCAGAGAGGAATGGATGGAAGGAGCAGCGATATGGAAACAGCTGGCAAAGAGGGAAGCATGAGAGGGAGGGCAGAAATCAGAGAACTTCGAGTGCAGAAACAGGACAGAAAGAAGAGCAGAAGGAGGAGGGTGGAGGAGAGAGTGACAGAGGAGAAGATGAGAGATGGGGAGCAGAGGGCCAGTGGTGCCCGCCCCGGAGGACCCGGCCCCCACCCCAGCTCACACTGCACGTTGAGAGTGAGGCTCTCCTTGAAGCGGTCCATGTGGTAGTTGACGATGCAGGCCAGGGACTGCTGGTGGGCCTCCCTGCTGGGCACCAGGCGGTAACGGCTGATGACTGTCACCGTGCCATTGGGGTTCCTGATCTCCTGGTACTCCGCCTCGCCCTTCAGCCGTGTTTCCCAGGACACCACACTAGGAGGCTTTCCATTGGCCGAGGTGCAGGTGGCCACCAGGACCTTATCATCCTGCCCCCTCTTGGCTCGAAGCACTGCCTGGGTGGCCTCTACCCAGTTGGTGGGTTTGGCTGCAGGGAACCAGAGAGAGCCATGGGACCAGCTCTGTCGACGCGCAGGCCCAGGAGCGTGTGGTGTTGACACCCAGCAGACCATGTGGTCACCCCTGCCTCTCCGCTGTGCTTCACTAATACCCCTCCCAGAACTTCTTGCAGGACTTTCTGCCTGTTTAGTGTATGCCCTCCCTGCTTTGTAGTAAGAGCCCCTCCATCAGGCTTAGGCCTTCTCGGGGTTTTGGCATGTTCCAGCCGAGCAGCTTAGTGACTCCCTTTCCTTACCACGGTGATACTTCTGCCTGTTTCCTGGCCATCCACAAAGTGCCACGGTAGAGGTCCAACCTGAATACTGACCCTCCCCTCTGTCCAGGGCTAAGGCCCTCACCCCTTATCCCCAGTGACTTGTGGGGCAGCCTGACCAGAAGGGTCTGGGAGTACCACGCCTGGAGTGGTAGGAGCATGGTCACCCAAGGAGGGTATCTGGGGCACACCGAGGATGGCTGAACCCCCAGGTCTGGACAGGCGGGGACAGGGCCTGTGGTCAGCTTACCCATCACAGTGAGATTGAGCTGGCTCTCACGATTACCCGTGGGGAAGGTGGCAAACTCGCAGATGTAGACGCCCTCATCCTCCAGCTCCAGGCGGGACAGGCGGATGGTGCCATCGGTGAAGGAGGGCCGCAGGAACTCCACGCGCTCACGGTAGGGAACCAGCACGGAGACACCCATGGCTGGGTTGTAGATGGCCACGTTCTGCTTGGAGCCATTGGTGGCCTTCTGCCATGTGACCTGAGTGATTTTCACACTGGGCAGTGGGTTGGCAAAGTTGCAGTGCAGCACCACATCTGTGCCGATGAAGCCGTACATAGAGTCATTCACCTGGACCACCTGGGTGTGGGCACCTACAGGGGGAGACAGCAGGAAGCGGTCAGAGGTGGGCACGGCACCCCTCACCCACCCACACAGTGCCCTGTGCAGTGGGCTTCTCTTTTATAGCAGTCATTATTCTTTTTATTCTGATTATAAAAATGTTAATTACTTGTTATAAAAACCCTGGGCAATGCTGAAAAATATAGTGAAGAAAATGACAACATCCTATGCCACTCAGGATAATCTTGAGGGATCTTGAAGGATAATCTCCGAGGATCTATCTCCTTTCACTTTTTCTCTATGTCTCTGTATATCTACATAACCATCTATTTTGCTTACAAGATCAGACATTACTCTGTAAGCTGCTTTTTCACTTAGTGACATATTATCAATATTGCTCAGTGTTAGTAAATATTATGTCCGTGCCCTCATTTTTGATCAGGGTCAAATGTACTGCTTTCCAAGTAGAGTCCCCACTTAGGAGCCATGAGCTGCTTCACCTTCCTGGGCTTCAGTTCCCTCATCTGATAAATGGGGTGGATAATCCAGTCCTTTCTACCTCACGGGGTTGCCAGGGGAACCAAATGGCATAATGAATGAGAAAGTGCGTCAGGAGGCAGGAAGCTCTGGGTGAGCGTGATGGCCCATGATGGCCCATGGTGGACAGCATTATGGTCACCCCTGCTGTGTGCTCCCTCATAGCTGGGTGTCTGTCCCCTGGGGTGCACTGGCTAGGCCCCTTCTATTCACCCAGGCAAAGGGAAGCAGGCACTGCGCACGGCCAGCCTTCAGCCTCCAGCCTCTGTTGGCTCCCATAGCCTTCACAATCAAGTTCAGATACCCTAACTTGGCATTCGGCATCCTTGTCTTTTGTCTACATCTTTCCAACAGCCATGCTTTCCAACTGTACCAGGTAGGCCTGTCCTCAGAACATGCCACGTTTCCGTGTTTGCTTCCCTCCTTCCTCCCCTTTACTCAGGCATGATTTGCTGAGTGACTAGATTGCAGGATCTATTATCAGCATTTAGGTCAATGAGCAACTCCGTCCCAGTCTCCACAGGCACAGA
Source organism: Perodicticus potto (assembly GCA_963574655.1). Lineage (NCBI taxonomy): Eukaryota > Metazoa > Chordata > Mammalia > Primates > Lorisidae > Perodicticus > Perodicticus potto. The sequence continues at coordinate 81,702 of CAUYRH010175412.1, read as the reverse complement.
GCCTATCCGTGCAACATTCCAGACTCCTGCCCAGGCAGGTCCCTTGACCTAGACGGCCCTTCTTCCCTTTCTCCACCTGTGGTCAGCCCAGCCAGGCCATCTCCTTGGGGAGCTTCTCTGCCTCCCGACCACAGCTGACAACTCAGCTACCTCCAGCACAGTTCTTTCCTGCTTTGGAAAGAGCTGGTTTACATCTGACTCCTCCACCAGACTGTGAACTTCTCCAGGGGTGGGTCAGTGTCTCTTCCGTCTCAGACTCCCCAGTGCCCAGCCCAGCATCTGGCACATAGTAGGTGCTAGTAAATATTGGTTGCCAGACAAACTGCAGTGGAAGCCAAGAGAGTTGAGATTTGCAAGAATGAGGCAGTGACAGGTAGTTTCCCTTCTGTTTGAGCTTTCTTACCCCTGAACTTGGCTTGGCTCCCTTACCTTGGGGTAGCCCTCCCCGTTGCTATGCTTTGCCCTCCAGCTCTCTTCAGCCCTGAAAATTCCCCACAAGCTGTGTTCTTGCATCCTTACTTCATTCAATTTATTGAGCACCATTGGTAACACCAATGATGCCCCAGGATGGCTCAAGGTGGGAGGCAGGGAATGGCCTAAATGGCCCCCCAAGGGGGCCTGGGATCCAACAGCAGGAACTTGGTGTTTACACTTGCCTTCTCTACATAATGGAGACATAGGAGCTGGTCCAGGTCCCCCTGAGGGCTCCAAAGCCCACGGCAGTTAAATGAGCTGCTCCCCACTCCTCCCAGGTCTCTCTAGGTCACCAAGGTAGTGCCCCTACTTAGCACACAGTAGGTACTTAAGAAATGCTTGATAAATAAATCAATCTTTGGCCCCACCAAGCCAGGTAGTATCATACCCGTGACATTCCCCTTTTCTACAGCCCTTCCATGTCCGTTGGGGCTATCTCCACCTGTACCCCTCTAGCTGTCCCTTGGCCAGTCTGTGGGGTGCTCTGGGCAGCGGTGCTGCGGGTGGCAGGAGCACAGTGGGAGAAGTGCCCAGATGAACAGGAGGGTGGGCTCTCACCTGCCTCTGCCTTCAGCTGGCTGTGGGACCTGGCCAGTCATTTCCTCCTGCTGGGCCCTGTTTTCCTCTTCTATAAAGGAGCAGGCTGGACTCCCTGATCAATGGTCCCTTCCATGCCCAACTGTCTGATGGCAGCCCAGCCCAGCTACAGCCCCACCCCAGGAGCAGTCCCATGGTGAGGTCAGTGGGCCAGACGGCCTGCACTCTTGCTGACTGGCTAGTTGGCAAGCAGCTAAGCCCCAAGCACTCCCTGGCAGGATAATTGGGTACTCCCTGCCCTTCCCCCAGCCTGCTGGAGGCTGCCCAGTGGCTGAGATAATGTGGGCATAATTGGAGAACTTGCGCCACACAAAGCTAGGAACAGGAAAAGCCAGTTGGGAGGGCTTGGGCCACAGCTGGGAGGCGGGAAGGAGTGTGGGCACCAGAAGCCATCGTGGGATTGGTGTCAGGCATAGTGGGCCTGCAGAGGGACATGGCCCACCAAGCCCTGAGCCCCTGCTCCTCTCACTCTCCTGCAGATGTGGGGGCAGGTAGGGTATAGTCCCTGGTGCACAGGCTGACATTCACCTGTGTGTCTTCAGTGGTGACCTCACCCATCAGAGCTGTGTCAATGCCAGGAGGCGAGATCGGCGATAGTGGCCTAGGTGTGGGGTGGGGAGGATGCTGCAAGGGGCCCAGGCACCCCAGAGGCCCCCTCGCATCCACCCATCCTTCTCCAAGCAGTGGGCACTACTCCCCTCCATCTATTTTGGGGAGGAGGCTGCTGTCTTCTCCTCACTCTGCCTCTCCCACAAGCAATTTCAGGGTGGGAAAGTGAAGAAATTTCCTGGTGTTCCCTCTCCTTGGGCATAGAGTAGGTGCTGGCCCTTGTCCTTTTTGCCCAGTGATGGGCAGGGAGGATCTCTAAGATTCGCTTTTGGTCTTTGTCTCTAAGTCTCCGCTGACTGTTAGCAGGGCCAAGAGAGGTTGCCCTGGGTGGGCATAAGTGAGCTTATGAATACGGGGTTTAGGGTGTGGATTCCAGAGTTCTGGAGTTGGGTGGGGCTAGAAGATTGGCAAGGGCTAAAGACTGCCCCCTACCCCACCCCAGGAAGGGGCCTGGATCCCAAGCTTCTGGCTTGCAGCTGCCTGTCTTGGTCCAAGGATGCAGAGTGGGGAAGAATGTCCCTTGTTCTTTAGATTGGGCAGACCCTCGGGGGACTCTGACAGGCAAGGTCAGAATGCCTGAGTCAGTGCGGGAGCAGGGCTCACCCCTGAGAAGGCAGAGCAAGTACTGCATGGGGGAAGGGATCCTGGATTGAGAGGAGCCTGCTGCGGTGGGGGGGGAGCTGAGGGACTATGCAGCTCCCCTCCCCTCCTGGCCAAGCTTCTCTACCAATATTCTAGCCTCGACAACCTGAAAACCAACACAAGTGACTCCCACCCCCTGAAGGGTTGTTCCATCACCGGCCCTTCAGGCAGTGTGGGTTTGTGTTCCACCTGCTGTCTATAACCTTGGCTAAATGACTTAACTTCTCCGAGGTTCGGTTTGCACTGAGGTTGCACATCTGCAAAATGGGCTTATATAATAATCGTTAATACCTGTCCTGTGAAGTTGTCATAGGATTAAGGAGGGAAGGCATGGGAATCTTAGAAAGCAGCACTTAGCACAAATGCTCAATAAATGTTAGGTGCCACCATCGTCGTCGCCACTGCCACAATCTTTCATCTGTGAAACAGTAGGTGTGGAACTGCTGGGCCGCTTCCTGGAACTTCATTCAAACACGTGTTGAACACCTATCCCACACTAGGCACTGCTCTGCCTAATATGAGTCCCGTTTTCCAGGACACCCTTGTGACTCCCAGTCCTTCCTACTCAGCTGACACCTCTATGCTTACCCCAACACAGCATACAGCATTAAGCTACACCCCTTTATTTTATGCTTCCTAGCAGATGTGGCCAGTCTGTCTCCCATCTCCCAACAGATTATAAGCCCCTGCAGGAGCGGAAAGGGGCAAGCTTGGTTTTGGGTTAAGGTGCCTATGTCATGCCAGCACTTGATGAGTTCTCTGATGACTCTCATTCCCCAAGCAGTTAGGGCTGATCCACAGAACGCACCCTCTCCTTCCCTGCAAGTTCCTTTTTGCGTGAGCAAAGGCTGGCCCGGATGTGGGAACAGGGACCACTACAATGGTAGCACGTTGGAGCTCAATGGACCATGCAATCCATCATCTACAACGTCCAGAAGGGTTGGGGCACTTGCCCAGGGACATAGAATAAGTAGAACCCAGCCCAGTGCTCTTCCCACCCTGCCACAAAAACAAACTCTGGCTCAGTCTAACTCCCTGAGGCCTCATTCTGGGTGGTGTCCTTCCCAGAATGCAACCTCAGTGTCTCCATCGCCCCTTGTGAGAGATGGCACAAACACCGGTTATAATACAATGGCCATTACACCTATAGGCCACCCTGCAGCCGAGTGACTAGTGGTCAACTGATGGGTCGGAAACAAGGAATCTGAGGATCCCAGGCGGGGAGCACCTAGGAGGCGTCTATGTGCAGAACAGAAAGAGCCAGAAAGGTGAGGAGGGAAGGCAGGGGCATCCTTGGGGATTTGTGCTCTCAGCAGAGGGTTCTTGCAGCTCAGAGATAACAAAGAATGAGTCCTTGTTTCCTGACCTCAAGCACGGCCTGTATACTCCCTGACCACCCAATGAGTTCTGGACCCTGGGATCGAGGCCCTGGGGTTTGTGCTCAGTGCCTCAGTTTCCCCACTAGAGCTCAGGGTGGGCAGTTAGGGTTGCCCAGCTTCCCAGAAGTGCTGAGCCAGCATGGCAGGTATTGGGTTGGCCCCTGGAGAGTCACAGACCTGCAAAAGCCCGAGCTCAGCAACAAAACACAAAGGCTCCTCAGTTGCGGCAGACAAACCTGCTCCCCAAGGCGCTGCCTGCTGTGGAGCTAATCTGCAGTGCCACGGGTTCTCCCACAGCAGGGTGTGGCATGCCCCCCTCCCCTTGTATCCATACTGAGCGGTTTCTCTTCCTGCCCTTTTAAACCCCAGACCCTCTTTTCCTGGCCCAGCAGGCAGGAACTGGACCCAGGTGGGTGGGTGAGAGGCAGGTGCCCAGGTGAGGCGGGGGAGGGGGCGTTGACACGCACTGCCTCTTCCTCTGTCTGGCTGGACCTGCCCTCTCCAGCCCCTCCTTTCCTGAGGCTCTGCCAGGTGCCTTCAGGTGGGTGGGCAGAGGTGGCAGGACAGGCCTGGAGTCGAGTAGCAACACATCAGACAGCGGGAGGGAGTCTGTGTGCGTGTGTGTGCAGGAGCACGTGTGTGGTTCGCGAGAGCACACATGGTGGGGGGTGCACAGGGCTCCCCCATAATGGACTCTGGGAAATCAATGTCCTTTGGGATCCACCTGTAGGACTTTCCAGGGATGTTCCTCCCACCCCGAGCTGGCAGAAAGGAATAGGACATCCGGTGAGAAACTAGCTAAGAAGTAAGCAGGAATGACTCACCCACTGGGGAGGGGGCAGGGCCTCTAGCCGAAACCCTGCTGAGTCAGCACAGTGACCTAAAGGTTACAGGCTCCCTCCTCCCAGCACAGCCACTTCCCCTAATGTCCACTCCCAGGACTAGCTCACTTAGGAGAGAGGCTGGCAAAGAGGAGTATGAAATCAGGAAGGAATCCCCTTTCTGGGGTCCCCTCCTCTCAGAAGGTTTTGCCAGTCAGGGTCACCAGGACCTGATCACTCTACCAGCAAAAACCCACATGGGCAGGATTCTCACTGAGGTCCTTTGAACTTGTCTGGTCTCGTCTCTATTCCCTGGGCACATTTCTCCAGTGCCCAAGCTGTATCCCTGCCTCCAGATGTCCCCCTACACCCAGGACAGGTCCGGAGCACTCCAGGCTGGTGGGCTCGGTGAGAAAGCAGAAGCAGACCCAGCTAATCAGGTTCCCATTCCAGTGCCCTAACGGTCCCCCACAGGGCTGGGCACAGCAAGAAGGCATGAGAGCTGGGTCTGCACCGCAGCAGCCCAGCACCTCTGCATCCGTCCCCTGCAACGCAGACACTTTGGCTAGTGGGGGCTGGGTCCTGGGAGATTCCCTGGGGCAGCACCTGCTAGCACAGCTCTAGGTGTTTTAGGGCCTTTGGCACACCCCCAGCAGTGGTGATAACATCCCATGATCCCACAGTCAGGGGCTAATTGCTAGCGTTCAAGGCAGGCGCCTCTGCCCCTCCTCTGGGGTCACAGAAACTGCCGATGTTTTCCTCTTGTCTGAGGCACCCCCACTCTCCACAGGAGGGGTTAATGACGGGCTGTGGGGCTGGCGCCAGCCGGTGAGCACAGTGCGTGGGAGAGGAGGGGGCGCGGCAGCCTGGGAAGAGCCCCGAGAAGGAGCCGAGGCCGGAGCCTGGGGTCTTCAGACAGGTCTGGCTGGCCCTGCTGCTCTCTCTTGGCACCACAGAAGCCCCAGGCGGCAGTAACAGCGATGCTCTGGCAAGTCCCATCTCTCCCTGAAACCTAGTAGGACAGGTTGGGGGACAGGGATGAATCAGGGAGCTGAGTTTTGCCTTCTCCCACCGAGAAGCAGGTGGCTGAGGACACCTAGGCCGTTCTCCTGCAGAGCTGTCTCATGCTGCTGGCCCTACCCCAGAGCGCATGGCAGGGTGGGTCCTGAGCCAGCCCCTGACTCCACCACAGCACCCAGGAACATGGAGAGTCTGTCTAGGTCCTAACCCTCTGTCTCTAGCCTTCAAGGCATCACATCTGGGTCCCTTCCGTAGTGCACATCCTGTACCTGCCCCTTGTCCTCTGCTCAGATGGTGGAGAAAAAGGGGTACCTCTGGCAATTGGCAGAGGCTGGTCCCCACTCCTTGGTTGCTATTCTGTACGGCCTTGGGTATGTAGGGTCACTCTCCTTGCCTATAAAATGGAGAGTGTTGATCCTGATGACCCTGGAAGACTGTACGTTGGAAATGATGTGTCCAGCTCTCTCTGCACCCTCCCTGGATCGACTCTGGGAACCTGTCTACCAGGTGGCTTCTCTACCTCGTATGTGCCCAGCTCTTCCAGGAAGGCCTCCCAGGTTAAGTGGAATGCCCAGAAAACTCAGGCCACACCATGGCAAAGCTGGGGTACATGGGGGTTCTTCTTCGGCCAAATGACCACCAAGTCCACCTGATGTGAACTCCTAAACAGCTTTTGAATTTATCTTGGTTCTGCATCCCCACTGGCCCCAATCCAACTGTCCTATGCCCGTCCCACAAGCATATGTCTCAACCTCCAGCAGAGTCTCATTTTCTTATTTTTTCAGCACTCCCCGGGGTGGGACTCTGCATCTAACTAACCCCTTTCCTTTGAGCCTGAGCACCTCATGCTCCCTGTTCCTCCCCTAGCCTTGCCCCTTGTGTAGGCCAACCTCAGCTCTTACCTGTGCCACTGTAGCAGAATGCTAAGTCTGCAGTCTCTCCACCCCTAGCTCCCTCTCCAGCCCCTCTGCACTAGCAAAATGGTAAGTCTCTTGTGACCTCATCTTGGGCATCTTCAGCCTCCAGCATCCCCCACTTCCTCTCATGCCTGCCATACTGAACAACACTATCAATCCCCTGTCATCTATTCCCTGTGTTAATAATGCATACCTGTCGCCTGCCTGGGTCCTCTGCATCCTTCCTGAATCACCTTCCACTTGACTTTCTAGGGGAGGCTTCCTGGAGCCCTCTCCTTCCTCTGTCATGGCTTGTGTGTCTCTGCACCCTGAGAGCCTTGTACTTGAACATGCTTCTGTCACAGCATTTCCCCCAGTGGGGGAAGGCCGGAACTCCCACTAACCCAACGCCTGGCACACAGGAAGCATAGGGGTCCAAGGGGTTGGTGGAAAAGGCTGTGAGCTAGCTGAGGGCCAGGGTTCATGTTAGCCAAATCTCAGACCTGACTGCAGCTTCCCAGAAACTGCCCATTAGCTGGGGCAGAGATGAAAGGGGAGGCCTCACACCTGCATGGAGGGGAAGCAGGTCAGAGTCCAAATCTTGTCCTTCCTCCACGGAGAGCAGAAAGCTACCCACTACAGGGTGCAGGTTGGCCTGACCTCTGACCCCCTCAACCCCATATACTCTGCTGCTTCCCAGCTGCCACTTCCTGATTCCTTCCCTCTTTCCTCTGCCCTAGTTCCTAGCACCCCAGCCCTCTTCCTTCCTCACGCCAGACCATAAGGTGACAAATATTTTTCTCACCTAAGCAAGCTGCAGCCCTGAGGCCCTGCTCCTGACACCTTAGCCCTGTTTGTGTCCCAGCTCCCTAGATGCACACCCCTCCTACTAAAGCCAGAGGTTCCAGCATCCTGCTGCTGGAGGCCTAGTGGACCAACCACCTGGCTCTATGGCCGACATTCAGGCAGGTCCCACTACCTGCTGCTGCTGCCAACCCTCTCCGCCCCAGCTGCAGTGAGCGGCAGTCTCATAGCAGACACTACAGCCTGGATTTCCCTCGGTAATGTGCATTTTTAATGACACATTTTGGAGTGTAGGCAGCAGCCTCTTCGGAAGGCTACTGTGGGGGTGGGAGAGGCTGGGGGCTGCCAAGAAAGCAGAGAGAGAATTCCCCAGGCTTCCCCCGAGAACCTTTTAAAAGCTCAGTATTGACACATGCATTGTCACAACCCTATGGGTTCTGTGCTGATGTTCCACACCTGTTAGGAAGCGGAGGGCTCTGGATCTGGCTCCCACCAGGAGGGGACTGTTGGGCCACGCCAGCACCAGCCCTCCTGACTCTGTCCACCCTTGCAGCTGCCTTCTAAGAGGAATGAGGGTGAGGAGAGTTCTAGGGGGTGGGAGGAAGATGGGCTAGGGAAGAAAGTAAGAGGAATAAGGGATGAAAGAGTATAAAGTAATTTCCTCTATGAGCCCCGACTTCAATTTCAGATAGACCTATGTTTCTGTCTGCTGCTTATTAGCTGGATGACTTTGAGCAAGTTGCAGCAGTCTCTCCCTGTCTTAGTTTTCTCACATATACAAAGAGAACAGTAATAGTGCCATTCCCAGGGCTGATCTGAGGAGTAAATGAGATAATTCATATATGCTCGTAGCACAGTACCTGACATGTAGTTGTGCTACATATATGGCTGTATTATTTGTGTAGGGGAAGGAACCTCCTTAGAAATCAGGTGAGCTGCTTTCCATCTGGGTTCTGACCACTGACCAGGTGCTCCTGAGCACGTCTGTGCTATGATATGGCTACTTCCCCAGGGAACTACTGACCTTGGCACACCTAACACCTTGGCCTGGATAGTTCTTTGCAGTGGGGGCTGTCCTGTGCACTGTAGTTTAGAAGCATCCCTCCCCTCTAACTGCTAGATGCCAGGACAATCAAAAATGTCTCCAGACATTGCCATGTGTCCCATGGGGGCAGAGTTACCCTGGATTAAGGCCACTGGTCTTGAGGAGGGGGTGTAAAGCGCAAGCAGGGGTAGCGGTGTTCATGATGGAAATGCAGGGCTGACCGTGGGAAGTGGGGGGCAGAGGGGAGTAGGAGACATAGTTAGGGAGCACTCTAGTGGATTTGTCCTGGGTCAGAGAGCCCAGAGGTGGATAAGAACAGGGGTGCAGGGCTCTGTAGGAAGAAAGGCAGTGAGTTGAGTTTGGGGGAGACAGTGGGCCCTCTGGCACTGGCTGTCAGACTTGGGTTATGGAGTGGGTAGTGAGGGAGGGGCACAGACAGGGAGACGGGTGTTGGGAGTGTCAATGGCAGCCTCAGACAGGGCAGGCAGGGAGGCTGCCAAGGCGGGGGCCAGGCTCCGTTTCTAAGAGCAGAAATGAGGTCAGGAGCGTCTTCCTTCGGCTGGTAAACTGCTATCATTTTGGAAGGATTTTCACCTCATTTGGTTCTTGCTTAAGTGAAATCCACAACATGTGTTCTCTGCATTAGCGGAGTGTTTGTGCTTAATTAGTGGCAAATTCTTTCATATTAAAGTCATTAAGTTCTGCTGTTTGCTCTCTTCACCCCCGGCCTAGGCTCTCCTGTCTTTCCCTGGAACACAAAAGGGCTTGATTGTAGACATGTAGGTCGTTCCAACCTCACGGTCACACAGTCGTACACACACCATGGCATCTGGACCCTAAAGTACCAGCCCCTGCACCCGTCCCCCCAGGGCTGGCATCTCCCAGCACCTCCATCCATATTTCAGGCACCTCCGTGTGGCTGGCAGCTCTGCTCCCACCCTACCTCCTCCTGTGTCTGGGACTTGCTCCTAGGCAAGGCTTTAGGGTCCTGCCAGCCCAGAGGGACTCTACAGTGTGGGGGGCCTGCAAAGGGACCATTGTTCAAGCTTCAGGGTATGGGCTGGGGCCTAGCTGCTGAAGGAGCAATGAGGAGAAGGCAGCGCCTGCTGGGAGTTTGTGCCCATATGTTCCAGAAAGACTCAGAGCTAGCAGTGCTGAGGAAGGCCTTGGTCACCAGCCCCTCCTGCTGACATGCAGGGACTTTGGGGACAATGCTTTATAGCCACAGCACAGTGGTGACCCCAAACTCTTGGACAGGGAGTGGGATCAGTGGCCAGGGCCACCTATTTCCCAAGTAGCTTCAGAAGGTGAGCAGTGTCTGCGGCAAGACCAAATCTGTGGCAGGACCAAGCCAGGGGCTGCATTTCTGGGTAGGACTCTCCGGTCTGGACCCAGGGAGTGATATTGTACTCCCATCGCAGCACGAGGCTCAGATTAGACTTAACATTCCCAGGCAGGGCTGGGCCTTCTGCTGAAACCCCTCACAGTACAGATGACACAAGAATGCTCCAGGCCTTGGCTCAGGGTGCTCAAGGCCGCCTCTGTACTGGGACTTAGGCAGAGACAGCAGGAGTCCTCCTGCATGGGCCTCTCCATGGCCCTAGTCCGCAGTATCTCAGCTGATGCAACCTGGACACAGACCCCAGAAGGTCAGCCTCTCTTTCCACGCTTCCAGGTTCAGGGCTGTCTCCTTCCAAAAACAAGTCTTCCTTGCCGCCCTGTGAGCTCCGTTCCTGGACTAGGGCCCTCAGGCCGGAGGGTGGCAATCTGTATCTGACATACTTTAATGACCCAGGGTCTGGCGGCAGATAAGAGGAGGCTGGAAACAGGGCTGGCAAAGGCTTGGGGCTGAGCTTTCTCTTGACCTTTCTCAGCTACTGTAGCCGCAGGAGTCCCCACTAAGGTGTCTGCAGGTGGGGCAGGAGGGAAGGTACCCCCTAGGTCTGAGCAGACCAGACAGCCCCAGGTCTGCTGGGGTCAGGAGGAAGAGGTGAAACCCCTAGTCCTTGTGTCCCTTTGGCTGATGCGAGAACTGCACCCCACGGAGCAGAGATCTCCTCATGCCCAGAAACTCAGCTTACGTCTGGGTAGCATGTGAGGGGGACCAGGGGCAGAATCTGCATCACAGGATACAGCATAGGCGGTGGAACTCAGGGAAACGGCAGAAAGAGCCTTTTAATTGTCCTTCCATCACTTCAGAAGCCACCTATTTTTCATGTCCCCCACACCCAACCTGCTTTTTGGCTCAGCTACTAGCCCTAACCCTACTTCTCTGCTCCAGCCAAAGCTCCAGTGAAATGAACATTTCTCTTCCAAATATAAGCAATGGGCTTTTGTTCCACTGGTGCTGGGTCTCCCAAACTCATCCAACCTCTCCAAGAACACCAACCTTAGCTGTAATACCCCAACCCACTGTGCCTACCCCCCATGTCCACCCACAAAAGCATCCTTATCAACCCCCATGTAAACCCCAATAGCAACTCCCAGCCAGATCTCAACATCAATGTCAACCTAGAGCACGTGGTCATGACCCTAATCTTAGGGTTAACCTTTCCAGCTTTAACCACACATCACTTTTGTATCAGCCCTAACCACAACTCCTCCGGAGGTCTTAGCCTCAGCTCAGTGTCACCCTGGACAAAGGCAGCCATAGCTCACAGTTTTCTTTCTACCTTTGACTTGAACTAGGCAAAGAAAGTGGGGTCTTCCGAGGTCCTGCTGTGGGGTCTTGGGGTGAGGCAAGCTGAGCTTGAAGGTCTGCCTGGCTGGGTACTGTGCTTCCAGGGTCTGTCTGACAGCTCTCTCCCCACCACAGCAGGGCCTCATGGGCACATCCAGATCCTCAGGCTGACCCTTTCCCCAGTGCCCAGGGGACTGACAGGGTGGTGGAAGGGCACACCTTTCCTCTGTCCTGGGGCTAATGTCAGCCTCAGCACTTTTCTAGCAAGAGGACCCACAAGTCCCATGACATTCCTGACCCCAGCCTCTTCACCTGTGAAGGGGCCCCAGCATGTCCACCTCATTTGGGTGGGGTGAGGATGGAGTGAGCATGCCTGTATCAAATGACCTCCACAGTCCCTGGGGGCCTTCTGGGAGCCCCCTGGCTGGCCTCCTGTGCTCCTAGCACCAGGCTGTCATCTTCCCTTCCTTCCCCATTCTCAACAGCACTGAAATCATCACTTGGCAAACTGATGAGAGGAGCACATCCCTGCCACTGTCGTGGCCTGTCCTCTTCCTGCCCTGCCAGGGATGGGACCTGAGAGGCAGGAGGTGGGAACCCCACACCTGGCCACCTGCCCCCAGCCTTGCTCGCTCCTCCCTCCACCCGTTTTCCCTGTCACTGGTGGTGCCAGAGTTTCGAGCAAGGGGTCTTTCTCATCCTCCCCCCTCCCAGACCATCCCTTTGCCCAACATGAATCTATCAGGAGCCTCGCCCAGTCCCACTTCTAGCTCAGACTTGTCGGGGTTTCAGGAGTCGCTGGGTAGGGGCTGGCATGCCAGGGCCTGCTCCTCATCCTGCCTTGCAGAGGGAGCCAGCACGTAGGCACAGGGCTCGGCGCCCAGCCTCTGTGGACACCTGCTCCCCCCTCCCACCTCTCCTTCCCATTCCCCTGTCCACGGGTCCTGTCCCCCACCCTGCCCAGAGTGGCCCCTGAAAGCCCAGGAGTGACCTATGGCAGGAAGGGTCGTAAGCCCTTCCATTGCCCTGAGAATGGCCCCCCTGCCCCCTCAGCAGCAGCAGCGACCAGGTTCCCAAGTGCTCCCTTCCTTCTCTCTGGGAAAGTCTGAAAGGGTTAGGTTCCCAGCCTGGCCCCTCCCAAGGGAGGGCAAGAACAGTTAACACACGTGTATTACTATCTGTGCCAGGACCAGGTCTGAATGTTTCTATATATGTTAATTCACTTAATCCTTGTAGCAGCACTGGGAGCTAGCTACCATTACTGTCCCTATCTTAGAGATGAGGAAACTCAGACAGATCGGGTAACCATCAAACAGCATGAGCAGCCTGTCTCCAGAGGCGCTGCCTCTCACTACACCTGCTGTTCCAAGCCCTCTCCAACACCTGTCCTGCCCTGGGTCGGGCGAGGGGGCTCCTGAGGGCTCCTTGCAGGGAAGGCAGGTACATCCCCTCTCTGTCTTATCCCTGGGGAGAGGCTGGGCCTCTGACCCCTCACCCCAACAAATCCGTCAGACCTTTCTGGGGACTCCCTGAGCGGGAGTTCAGAGACTTGACCTGCAGTCTAACCTCCACCGTTCCCTTGAGGGTGGCCCCACCACCAGTGACATGCTGGAGGTTGCAACTTCCCCCACTGCCTCCTGGGCTATTGGGGCTGTGAGGACCAGGCATGGACAAAAACAATCTCACTTAGTCCTCACAGCCACCCCGGGTGGGGAGTCTCCTGCCAAGCACCATCCTTTCCCAAGGCCCGGAACAGGAAGGTGCTGTTTCCTTTTCCTTCTCATTTTTCACCTCAGCCCCTCCTCCTCGGGTTGTTGCCACCCTGCAGCCAGCAAGGGGCAACACGTGCTCACGAGACTTCAGCAGAGGCTCCTCACGCCCATCATTGGCTGGGGGGCTCAGGGTCCTGGAGGGGTACTTGGAGGTCCGCTCAGTCCCCAAGGTAAGCAGGGGGCTCTGACATACCTCCCGGCCACCACTGAGTGTTGGATATGCCGGGCTGTCCCACCCAGGCTACTAGGAGAGGACGCCAAATTAGCTTAATGAGCGAGGCCCAGCTTTAATTGGGGCCCTCTGCTTTGCAGCACCATCTCCTGCTTTCATTTTTAATGTTGGGAAAGGGCGGGTTCTCCTTTTCTCTCTCTCCCGTGCATTTTTACCCTGGCTAATGGGTCCTCGCTCAGAAAGGCCCCTACGACTGCTAATTGGATTTAATTACTGGGGTAATGAATGATTCGATTGGAAATCTGAAATGTTGTGGGTGCATTTTGTGTATAAATAGAGAGGAAAGTCAAAGGGACAGAGAACTCAGCCTGAGACCCTGGGAGAGTGTGGGCGGGAGGAAGGGCCAGGCTGATGTCAGACCTTAGATGGGGCCTGCCTGGTCTAAGCTCCCATTACAGATGAGGAAGCGGAGGTGCAAAGGAAAAGCAGCTCATCCAAGGCTGCAACTTGGAGAAGTTGGTGGGAATCAGGGAAAGGGGGAGCTGGCAGTCAGACCCTGGAAGAAGAGGGGTGGAGAGGGGTGACTTCAGACTCCATGGCTCAATAATGTTATCTCATTATCACACAGCCCCAGAGCACCTGGGTAAGAGTTATCAGTCAGACAGAAGCCCATAGAAATGTACTGTGGTTGTGTCTCTTGTTGTGGTTATAAAGGCCTTGCCTCTGGGTCACTAGATAAGCAAATAGCTCATCAAGTCAGGAGGCAGTGAGGTGTAGCCAGAAAGAAGAGTGGGCGGGGAGTTGGGAGCTGTGTCCCCTGGGAGGCCACTGCCTCTCACTGGATCTTTCTCCTCTCTGGGTCTCTTCTTCCTGGTCTATAGTGAAGGGGCTGGAGGGACTGGACAAGGGTGTCTCTTAAGGTTCTTGACCTCCTGTCCCTTTCCTGTGTGACGCACACCTACCCTCTGGGCCTGAAGTGATGGGGGTAGGGAGGGCAAGTGGATAAGACATGCTCCTTGAGCTCTATGCTGACATAGACTTTGTACTATTCTGGGAGGGGTAGTCCGGGGGAAGGAATAGATGAGAAGTGGGTGGGAGAGGACTGTCTAGGGGTGGACACTCCATCAGTTCCCTGGTGATGTCTTGAGGCTGAGGGCCCAAATCTATGTGTTCATCTGCCAGTGGGGTATCTCGCCTTGTATGTCCACACTGGACACCTCTTCGCTGCTCCCTCACTCCCACTCCTTCCAGGGTCCAACCACATGGGTCACATCATCATGGCAATTTGAGTCCATTTCTGAATTTCTAGAACACAGTCCTTGAGCTATCCTTAGCTCAAATGAAGGTTTAGGGTCCCACCCACCGTTTCTTCTGGAATCATGGTACTGATAACATTGAAACAGCAAACCTGTACTGAGGAGGACTAATGGGTATTATGTTAGGCAATAAATCTCATTCCAGTCTTACAAAAATGCTGTAAGCTGTGTTCACTGTCCCCCTCCCGCTATGCTGGGAAACTGAGGTTCAGACTGGTGAAGTGATCTGTCCAGGCCACACTGCTAATGGGTGGATTCGGATACAAATAAGATCTTGTTACACAAGTCCCCAGTCTGCTCTCTACTGCCTTGGGGTAAATCTAAGCTGCTTATCAGGTCTTCACAATCTGTCCCTGCCCATATTCTCAGCTTCCTCTCTTACCCCTCCCATGTCCCCACCCCCTACTTTCAACACTCAGGTCCCACACTGCCACCAGCTCTGTCCTCAAGTTCCCACAGCACCTAGCTCTTTACTCAAACCGCTGTCCCTGGCTGTGCCAGGAACAGAGACAATTTCACCTCTGAAGCTCCAGCACCCAGCCTAGCACCTAGGGGCTCCTGGACTCAGGTTTGCTCAATCAACTGCAAGCCAGAGTCAAATTCCAGAGAACAACATACTTGGGAACCTGAGGCCCTATTGACTTCTCAGGAAGCTGACTGATCAAAGGAGGACCAGATTCTCTGGTGAGGGCCATGATTACCTGCAAAAAAGAATGATTCTCTATAAAAGAAAAGCTGACAGGCCACATGTGTGTGTGGGGATGCATTCAGTTCACACCCTAGTAGGAAGGGGGGGGCACCGCCCTATCCTTTGCTACCCTGAAAGTTTGTCCAGGATGATCTCATCTCTCTCTTCCAGCCCCATTTGCCCTGGTGATCCTGGATTCTGGAATATTCAAGCTGTCCCGTTTTGTAGATGTTGAAACTGAGACCCAGAAGGGTGAGGTGATTTACAATAAATTGCAAAAGCTGAAAGGAATCCAAGTCTCTTGACCTTTCTGCATTACTGGTCCCAAAAGGATGAGGAAGAGGGACCAGGCAGAGATAGCCCTTGTGGGGTGGGGGTGTGTGAAGGCTTCTGGGTGAGTCTTGGGAGTGCAGGCTGGCCTGGAATGAGGTGAAGATGGGCAGCCCCTCTCCCTTGTCCCAGCTCAATGCTGGGCCTCTGCACCCTTGAGGGTGCAATCAGGAGGTTCTCTGGAGTTCAACCCTGCCTGGCCCCTTGGGCTGGGGATGGAGGAGGGAAGGAAGCCTGAAGAAACAGGTCAAAGCAAATCCTCCCCACTTGCCCCACCTCCACTGAGAACAGGCAGAGCCAGAGCCTGTAGGACCAGAACCTGGGCACCCTGTCCTGACATGTCCCAGAGACACAGCTTGATTGGGAAGTGAGGGAGTGAGTCAGGGCTGGGAGGTGGGGGAGAGAGAAAGACAGAGAGAAAGAGGGGGTGGGGTGGGGGAGGACTATCCCACCCCAGAGGACTTGGGGACCAGGGCTGGCAGGAAGCAGGAAGAGGGTGGGTTCCTAGGGTGGGCGTGCAGTGGTGTTGGCTCAGCGGGTCTTCGGTCAAAGGTTCCCCCCACCTTCAGGGTTACAGGCTCGGGCAGGTCCTGGTAAGCAGGGCAGCTGGCTGCAGATAGGGCTGAGGAGGGGAGCAGCATCTTGCCTGCACCATCTAGGGAAGAACCCTTGATGAGGACCGAGAGTGGAGAGACAGCTGGGAAACTGACTATGGGCTATAATCAACAGGAGGTCTAGGCCTGGCAGGCGGAGCGGGGAGAGCATCCTTCATTTCCTAGCCCCTCTCTGCCTCCCATCAGGCGGGACCACTCCGGGGTGCTGCCCACTGCAGCAGGCAGAGGCTGGGCCTGGGAGTGCAGTACCTGTGCGCTCAGGGAGGGCTCTCTCTTGTCCACAGAGGATGAGGGGGGTGGGGAGGTTCTGGTGAGGATTAGGGTGGGGAGCCGCTTTGAACCCCAGAAAGACTGGTGGGAACTGGTTCTTGACTCATGGCACAGAAAAGGGGGTGGAGAATGGCAAGGGCTTGTGCTTTATTATTTTTTTGTCTTTTATGAGATGTGAACTCAAGCAATTAAAAATATGCATTTTATTTTACACAACCTGCCCTGCTGTGTCCCTTCATCTTTGCTATAGCCCTGGTCCCATCAGAACTGCTGGCATTTCACAGCAACTTTTCATCTGCAAAGTGATGAGACAGAGTGTGTGTCCAAGTTTTTATAAGGTTTAACACCCCCGCCCCCCATCCTTCGTAGGCTCCCTCAACCCTAAAAATTCTGGTGTGCAGCATTCTGGTGTGTATTTCTGGTGTGTATTTCCTACCTCCCAGAAATCTAGCAGCAATTTATTTTCACCAATATCGGTTGAACACCTTCTATGTACCAGGCACCTTCTCATTTAGAATCTTGTATTTTCACTCCCAACTTCTGGAGCGAGTACTAATATTCCCATTTTACAGAGGAGGAAACTGAGGCCCAGTGGTCAAGAAATTGGCAAAGTTGCATTCTTAAAAGTTGTGGACCTAGAACTTAAACCTGAGTCTTCTGGTTGCTGGGCACTGTGCTCCCTTTCAGAATGACACTGCCCTCTGTTTTTCTGTCTCCTCAATTTGCCCCTTTCCTTAGATCATATTCCAGATTCATAGGCAGTGCATAACTCACTGGCTTGACTATCCTCAACTCTCAGCAAATTTGCAGAACTAAGATTGACTTCCCCGGAGGACAGACAGAGAGGGCTGCAGTGACTATAGCCCTAGGTGACCTGCCTAGACAGGATACCCCAGTAGGTCCCAACAATTTACCAGAGACATGGAAGGGACAGAAAGAAAAACCGGGCTTTTAGGGTGGTGAAGTCTCAGCATGGAGCCAACTGGTGCCCAGACAAGTAGTTGGGGACCACACCTGCCCAGGCCCTGCCCTGCCTTGCCTGACATGCTGCCTCAGGCACCAGTTGGCAAAGGCTTCCAAGTGGACTTGAGCAATAAAGTTCTTGGAAGAGCGACACTCATGCCTGTCCCTCTTGGCCAGGTGGCAGCAGATAGAAGTCATGGCAGCCAGAGTTTGGGCCTTAGCCTTTGGATCTTCCCAACTGAGAGGGCCCATCATATACTTCCCTCTGACTCTGTTTTGGCCCCTAGACAGCTCTACCCAGTGATTAAATAATTTCTTCTCCATCTTTCAAGGTCTTCGTTACATAAGATTCTACCATGTTCCCTGGGAACCTACTAAAATGTTCTATACTCTTTTTTTTTTTGAGACAGAGCCTCAAGCTGTCACCCTGGATAGAGTGCCGTGGCATCACGGCTCACAGCAAACTCCAATTCCTGGGCTCAAGCGAGTCTCTTGCTTCCGCCTCCCAAGTAGCTGGGACTACAGGCGCCCGCCACACGCCTGGCCATTTTTTGGTTGCAGCCGTCATTGTTGTTTGGCGGGCCCGGGCTAGATTCGAACCTGCCAGCTCAGGTGTACATGGCTGGCGCCTTAACCCGTTGAGCCACAGGCGCCGAGCCTGTTCTATACTCTTTACTGGTAGAGGGGTCCATCCTGCTGTCTGCCTTCAGTTCCTCCTAAGTTGGGCACTGTGCTCCCTTTCAGAATGACACTGCCCTCTGTTTTTCTGTCGCTTCAACTTGCCCCTTTCCTTAGATCATAACTTGCCACTTACTCTATCTCATGGTGTGCTTGCGTGGGCCTGCAGGATCACGTACCAGAGCTGGAGATCAGACAGTTCTTTCTCGTAAGGAGAAAGTGGGGCTGGGGAGGTGGTGGTAGTGGCTAGGGAGGGAGGCTGGTGGTAGAGAGAACTGGGGCGGTGCTCTTCCACTCATTGGCAAGTTGATTTACCTCTGTGAGCCTCAGCTTCCTTATCTGTAAAGTAGACTTAATATTTTACCATGAAATGGTTATAAGGATTCTGTAAAATGTATGTACATGGTTAACAAAGTGCCTGACAGAATAAGTAATTGCTCTGGAGGTGGTAGCTGGTATGTAGGCACCCTGGGGTCATGGACAGAGCTGCAATCTGAGATCACCTCTCAGAGCTGGAGCAGGGCTCTTTCCCAAGTGGGTTCTAGGTCCTCCCCAGAAGCCAAGGCTGTCTCCATTTGTAGATTCCCTTCGCATCTCTGTGCTGGCCTACAGAAAGCTCCATGGCAGGTCTCAGCCAGCTCAACGGTTTCCCCCCCAATCAGCCCCCTTACTCTGGCCTGTGGTGCCTGGTCTGGTCCCGGAGTCCTGTGGCCTCCAGTATAGTGGGGACTCAGGAGAGCTCCACAAAATGCTGGGGTCATGCTTTCTATAGAGGATAAGGGAAGGTGCCGTGTGTCTACCAGCTGATCCCCTGGGTGGGCACCAGGACAGACTTGTTCGCACAGGGGCATTCAATGGGTCCCAAGGATACAGAGAAAGTAAGTATCAAGGGCACTGAGGGGGCTTTCCCCAATCTCCTACCTCAGTTCCAGAAGTCTAAGAAAGTTCCAAGTGTCCTCAAGGGAACTCTGGAACTTGTTCCCATGTCCGGCTGACAGACACCAACCAGCACGGCTCCTCCCTCTCCCCACGTCCTTCCCCCACACCTCAGGCTGACCACACCCGGCTCTGTCTGTGATCAGCCCTGAGTCCTGGAGAGCAGAGGCCCCTATCCCAACTGCTGCCCCACCTCTGCACTCTGGCGCCTCCGTGGGCAGGTGTGGCTGGGCCTCTGGGCCTGGCTGGAGTCAGAGGATGGCCGGGAGGGCCCCATTCCATCTCCACCTGCTCCCTCCTTATCCGAGAGAGAGTGGCAGGAGCCTGGGGTAGGGCCTTTTGAAAGACACTGGGTAGATTCCTGGGGCACTGGCATTGGCTTATAGGTGTCACATGCCTGGCTCATAAAGTCCTCAGCACAACCTTATGAAGCAGGGATTATAAGACTGAAGAAACCAAGGCTTAGCAGCACCCAGAAACTGCCAAGGTCACGGTGAGCAGCGGGAAGAGTGGCAGAGCCAGGATGCAGACCCAGGTCTGCCAGACCCCAAATGCGGCCTGTTCCCCAGGCTTGCCCTTCCTCCCCAAGGCCTCCAGAGGTGGGGGCTCTCCAGGTCCAGCTCTGTTAGGAAAACACAACCTCTCTGGGTCTCTGTTCCCCACCTGTAAAGTAAGAATTACAACTACCAGCACACCAGTCCTGGCAGGTTTGCTGGGGCCATCAAATGAAAAGAGCTCCGAGAGAGGACCGTGCTACTGGAAGAGGTGCTGAACAGAATCGCAAATGTTCCCGTGGGGTGACAACCTCCCGAAGGCTTTGTCAAGATCAGAATCGATACCCTGTGATCAGTGTAGACAGGGAGGGCCTGGGGGGTAGTGACCGTACTCCTGGACACTGGTCTGACTGCATTGGGCATATGCCCCACCTACTCTGGGAGGTTGCCTATTCTTGGCTCTGAGAGTCTCTAATGTGACAAATCCATTTAGTTACAATGTCATTTTTCAAGCACTGACACCTAGTTCATGAAAGGGGCCTGGCATGGGAGTCAGGAGACACAGGTTCTAATACCGATCCTGCCAAAAGACAGCAAACCATGTGGCTTTCTCTTCCCAGGCCTCAGTTTCCTCGTTTGAAATACAGGAGGGGGCCAGGCATGGTGGCTCACTCCTGTAATCCTAGCACTCTGGGAAGCCTAGGTGGGCAGACTGCTTGATCTCAGGAGTTTGAGACCAGCCTGAGCAAGAGTGAGACTCTGTCTCTACTAAAAATAGAAAAACTAGTGGTGAATGCCTGTGGTCCCAGCTATTCGGAAAGGTAAGGCAAGAAAATCTCTTGAGCTGAAGAGTTTGAGGTTGCTGTAAGCTATGATGATGCCATGGCACTCTACCCAGGCGAGTGAGACTCTCTCTAAATAAATGAATAAATAAAATTAAAAATAAATAAAAACGTAAAATCTTGGAGGGCTGATCAGTCAATCCTTCCTTCAGGTTCCCCTGGGCTTGGCTATTCCGGGGGTCTCTGCTCTGCAGCCAGCTCCCAGCAGGTTCCAGGTGTGAAAGGCAATGAGCTCTCAGGCATGGGAGTGGGTGTGAGTGTGGGGGTGCTGCTGGGGTGGGAGCATTCACCTGCACGTGTTCCCAAGGTTCTGGGGGGTAAGTAGCAGAAATGAAACCTCTAGGACAGTTTTGCAGCATTGGCGGGACATGGAACAGACTGGGTTTTGCAACCCTCCACGGTATTGCACACAAGGTGTGGCTGATTGTCAAGGGTGTCTAATGTGCCTACTGTGGAGAGGCCCTTCTCAGAGCTGCTCACTCTGAAGTGGCAGGGCTGGGTCCCGTTCTGGGACAGGGGTACACAGGGGAAAGTACCAAGTCTACGAACAAATCCAGGCTCTTGCCAAGTCAAGAGGCAGCCACAGAAGCACCAGAGCTTGGGCAGGGAGGCCTGGAACTCACACCCAGGAAGTGAGGTGTCTGTTAGTAAGTGAGGCTCCCAGCAGTGAGTCAGGTCTCTGCAGAGGGGTGAGAGGGGTGGAGGTGGGTGCTCAGACACTAGGCTGGAGAGCAGAGCGCAGCTAAGCTGAGTTCCAGTCCCACCTATGGCAGCCATTCTAACCACTCTGTGCTTCAGTTTTGTCATCTGTGAAATGGGAACACCCACTACTGTGCCTTGTATGTCTTGAGATTATTGTTGGGGTCAAACCAAATGATGTCATGAGGTTAGAAACTTTGAGAACTTCCTGTGCTTGACTTAAATTCTCTCCCAAAGTAACATTGAGAGCTGACTTTGGCCCAAGCCATCCTTACTGTGGGACATCCTTCCCCCGGTCCTGAGTGAGGCAGGAGCTAACTTGGTCGTACTGATGAAGTGATTCAGGCTCCGATTGGAGAAGCACCTGATACATGCGCTAGGCGTTTTCTGGGTCTTGGCACCCCAGGTAAGTGAATAAGATGAAATGTGGGGTCCACCTCAGCCTGCAGTCCCTAGAAAGAGACTATAGGGGCTCCTCCCCTGAGTGACACCTCTTCTGTCCTTCCCTGCTCTGGGGTAGGTATTGTGGACAGAGACCAGGACTGGGATTCTGAAGCCCAAACCTGGCCTCCCCCAGACACTTTCCTTCCTCCTGGCTCCGAGGGGCATCTGGAGAGGAGACAAATCTAGGGGAGATGTTAATTAGTTCTGACAAATTAATAAAGAAAGCCTAATTTATTTTCCAGATCTCATTTCCTTCGCTGTGCTTTATTTTTCTGCCCAACAAGCTACTGCTAGGGAAATGGAGGGGAAAGGTAGTGGTGGGGGGTCAACCTGAAGATGGAGGCAGCCCAAAATCCACCTGCCCCCTCCTCGCTGGCTCCCGGCCCCATCCCCACCCTACCCTCCACTGCTCCAGGAAGCCAACCCCAGACATTAAGCTGTCAAACCACTCCCAATTATCTCCCTCTATGCCCGCCAGCTCCAGGGGCGACAGTTGTAGCAAGCTGGCGTTGACTCATTCTGTCACCGGCCTGCCCTGCTTTGGGAAAATGCAATTTAATGAAGTCCAATGGCAGGGCTAGGGCAGACAGGGTCCCAGGAAAGAGGGTAGCACCAGCCTGGGGATGGGCAATAGTCTCTGTGGGGCAGTGATTTTGACCTGTGTGATGAGATTTTACCTCTAGACCCAGGAGAGGTCATCGTGGACCTCCCTCGCCTCCACTCACCTCTTCAGCAGCTCTGAGCAACAAAGGCATTAACCTTCTCCGCGAGGGCCTCCCCCTCCCTTGGCTGCCTGTTTTAATAGCGTATGGTCATGACAGCTGGGAAATTCTTCCTGCTGTTTCATCTTGATCCCTTTTGCTGAAGAGGAAGTCCACTTCCTCATGCCTTTTGATACAGAGCCTGGGAGTGGGTCAGCCACTGCCAGACACCGCCCATGCCAGTCCAGGGTTGGGGCTGAGGTTGTCTGAGTACTGCCAAACTGGCTCTGGTGCTGGAAGGAAGAGGGTCTTCCTTTTTGCTTTTGGTTGGGTCTGACCTGGCCTCTTGCCCCGCTCAAGTCCTCCCTCTCCAGAGGCATTTGTTGGAAGTCCCTGTTCTCTCTGGTTGTGAAACAGAAAAGCCTCTTGCTCCCAGCTCCTGGGTTCAGATCCCAGTTCTGCCACCTTGCTAGGTTTGTGACTTTCTATACCTGTTACCTCATTTATAAAAATGGAGAGAGAATAGCAACTCTCTCAAAGTTGGGGGGAAGATGAAATAAATTTCTATAAGCAAAGCACAGAGAGCAGATTCTGCCATAGTCCAGTCAAGTGCTCAGCGGATGGTCGCTGCTGGTGCTGTGGCCCACCATGCCTTCCCTGGCCCGTAAGGCAGCACACCTCGCCTTGGCGCAGAACCTTCACTAGCGCTCTTCTCTTCTCTTCCTCCAGTGCCCAATTTATTCTTCAAGTCTTGGTTTAAACATCCCCTTCCCTGGGAGACATCCCCTGTCCCCACCCTGGGTTAAACACCCTTGCTTTGTGTACCCACCAGGCCCAGGCCTTTGCCACACCCAAAATAGCGTGTTCGATGTCTGCGCCATGAGCTCTCCGAGAACAGAGATGGCACCTGCCTCACTCAAAGCTGGATGCCCAGTGCCTGCCCACAGGAGCGATTGGGAATCAACAGCTGGCTGACATATGGCATGACCTGGAGGGCAAAGTGCCTCAAGTCTCCCCAGTCCTGGTGGAAAGGTTCTGGGACCCAGGTAGGTTTGAGAAATACTCCTGGCAGAGGATCTGAGCCAAATTTCCCCCTCCTGGTCCCACTCTGTTTCCCAGTAGTCGGGAAGGGCCTTCATGCTGGTGACAAAGGACAGATAAATGTCTTATAGTCAGGAGCATTTGGACATCTCCAGAGCTCATAGATCGACTGGCTGACCCTTAGACGTTGTAGCAAAACACTCTTTTGTATCCTTCCTGGTCTGAGTGCTGTGGACTTGACCAAGGGGTAGGAATACAGTGTCTGTTCCCACACAGATTGGCGAGTGGCTGAAGCAAGATCCCCAGCACTGATGTTCCTTCCACAAAAGCACACCTGGCCCAGGTTAGAAAACCACTTCCTATCTGACTCCCACTTGCATTTGTACCCACCCTGGATTTTTATTAAAGCACCCCACCCCCCACACTCTGAGCTCCCAAAAGGATCAATCATGTAAGATGCGAGGTAGCTTATCACCAGGTTAATGAAATGTGCGGCTCAGCCTGTCAGGCCTGTCAACTCCACTGTATCCACAGCACCTAGCTTGGGACTAGATGTGGGTGAGGCACTGTGTTCCAAAGGAGTGAGCGGCTTTTATCACGCCTGTCCTTTCACACTGGCTCGGCACACACACAGTGTGCCATCCTGCTGCCTCTTCTCCAAGATAGTCACTCCTCCTTGCAAATCTCCCAGCTTGGGACTTTGCCTTAGCACCCAGGGACATGATCTCAGGGCACGGAGCCACCTCCTGTGGCTCACCCAAGGTCACACAGCTGGTTACCCCTCACCCCCCCATATTTTCCTGCACAAGTACCTGAGGGCTGGAGCAGTCTCCTTCTCTCTGGGTCTTACTCAAAACCACCCCAGTGTTTCTTGAGACAGAGAGAGCCCAAAGCTGACAAGAGGGGCTCCCAGGGACAGAGGGCCGAACAGGGTCAGAGGCCTTAGATGTGAGTACTGCAGCCTGAGGACCCTCCCCACTTCTGCCTCCCCATCTATAATTTGGTTTACTAAACATCTGGAGGGCTCAGAGTGGTAAGAAGGCCCTGCTGCACTCTAGGAAGCGCTCTCCAGTGGGTGGACAGATAAAAGGAAGGAGCTGAAAGCTGTACCTGTGTGCACGGCAGGGGAGGGGTCCAGGTGCACTGGGACATGGGGCAGCGAGGGGTCAGCGGGAGCCTGGCCCGCCTGCTGGTGTTGGTGGTTGGTGCTAAATAGTAAGCCTGCCCAGCCTGCCCTTGGCCATGGGCAGAGAGTAGCTCCCAGAGGGACCTCATCCATCTGCTTGGTTCCACTTCTCTGCTTGGATTCCTGCAACCTGGCCAGAGTGTCAGGCTCATGGCTGGGGAGGGCTTGCACATTCTTCCACTCACAGCCCAGTGGGAGCTTCTGTGGAAAACATGGGCAGCTCCAGCTAAGACCCAAGTCCGAGTCCTTGTCCTGCCACTCATATGGGTGGCATTTTTAAGAAGGCATTAACCTCTCTGAACTCATATGTAAATCAGGGAGACAGTCCTGACTTCACAGGGTGCTAGGAGTCTGGGTGAGAGCACCCTGGAGGCGCTGTGAAGCCCTGTAGGGAGAGAAGTTCCTGATGGAGGAACAGCCCTCATCATGGGCTGGGAGGGGACCGCGGTGTGTGCTTGTCAGGGACGGCTCCCTTGACCAGACTTTCCGCAGCAGGAATTGCAAGGAGACTTGTGTGTGTGTGTGTGTGTGTGTGTGTGTGTACGTACAGGAAGGGTATCTGTGGGCAGGAGGCAGCAGCTGTCCATTGGGGTATTTATTCATTAAAATATTACTGATGTCACTAAGTACATTTTGGGTTTTGGCATCAGAATTGAACAAAACAGAGAAAATTCTGTCCTCGGGGAGCTTACGTTCCAGCAATGGCAAACAATAAATAATAAGATAAAGCGTGTGCAGGATTATTTAACTTTAGATCAAGGGTGGCCAGAGAAGGCCTGAGAAAGGGACATTTGAGCAAAGAACCAAAGGAGGTGTACCAACCATGTGGCTACCTGGGAGGAGAACATTCCAGATAGGGGGTCTGGTGACTTTGGTTGGTATAGCTGGTGGGGAGAGATGCAGAGGGCAGATGATGTAGGGCCAGGCTTACCCCAGGCCAGATGGAAGCCTTGGAGGGTGTGAGTGGGGGGGACATGACCTGGGTCATGTTTTGTCAAGATCAGTGACACTGCTGAGAACAAATGGTAGGGAGTGGTGGCAACAGACTGGGCAGGAGGTGACTGCAATCAGCTGGGGCATCTTGTGGCCTCTGTAGAGTTGGGGAGGGAGAGCCAAGGCTAGAGGCAGGCTGGGGGCAGGGACTGCACCAGGTCTGCGGAGCTCACCTCTCCTATCCCTCCAGGCAGGACAGCTGGCGGCCTACACCTGCCTGCCCACTCGCCCTTGCCACTGCCACCGCACACAGGCTGTCTTCCCAACCTGGGCCTGAAAGGGAGGTGGGAGGGGCAGGGGTGATGAGGAAGCCCTGCACAAAACAATGGCCTTGAGCCAAGACAAGAGAGATGCTTGTTCCCCTTTATTTATGAGTGTTATTGGGAGAAATAAAGCCCTCAGAGGCAGCCTGCACTCGGCGGGGAGCCAGGCCCTTACTCCTCTCTCTTTCCTTCCACCTTCTCTTTCCGTCCCCACCTCTTCCCTGGGCACAGGCTTACCCCTGACACACAGAGATCAAATAACTTCTCACTCAAAGGGAAAGATATTATCTCCCTTTACTATTCAGCACCACCACCAGTGGAACCGACAGCCCCAGATTAAAGGCAATTAGACGGCTTTGTTTTTGTAGGGGCAGAAGGTCTGTTTGGCACCCTCCTTGGGAACTGGATCCCACTGTGGCAGGGCCAGTGGCTCCTGTAACTCCCAGGGGAGAAGGCTGTGGCCTTGCCCTTGAGCCCACCCCCATGGGACCCCCACCCCCACCCCCAGCAGCAGAAAGGGCTGACTTTCCCTTGCTCTAAGAACTGCTGGTGTCCAGAAAGAGGGAGAATCCCCCCAACCCTAGGCACCACTATATCTGATCTCTGTACACTTGCACCCCAGACTAAGGGTAGAAGCTGCGCAGCCTGGTGTTGCCCTGATCAGGGCTTTTGATGCCCTGGAAATGTCACAAAACACAATGGCATGAAAGAGGGCAGGGGGCAGGGACCTTGCTGACTCCTTCCAACCAGAGAGACCCTGGGCGTCTGCTTCCTTCACTTAGTCACCTTGCACTGACAGGACACACGACAAATGCGACCACGGCCCATGCACGGCACTCACACATGGTACCTCGTTTCGTCCTCATGAAAACCCTCTGAGTTGGCATCATTATCCCACTTTTATCCTTGGTTGGTCAGTATTCATAGGAGAAGAAACGAGGGGTCAGAGAGCTGGCCTACACTGTCCAAGGGCATGAAGCTAGCACATGGCAGGAAGCCTGAATCCACCCCAGCCCTCCATTCTTCCCTGTGGGGCCAGGCGAGGAAGGAGGGGGGTTACAATCATTGCTTGCTTTCCAGTGGTTTTCATCTGGCAAAGCCAGTTGGACAACTGCAGCCCCTGCTGGCTGGGGAGGATGGCTAAAGGCCATCCATCCTTATGGGACCCTCACAAGATGGGAGGTTTTCATTTGACACAGGTATAAAGGTACTGCCCTCACCTTGACACAAAGCTCTCTGGGCAACTAACTGGGCTCCTTCCTCAGCCTCACTGCTGCCCTCGCCCAGCCCCCTGCTCGGCTCTGCTCCAGGATCTTTTAGGAATTGGCTCTTGCTTGCCTCTGGGCCTTTGCACAAGCTGTTCTGTCTGCTGGGACCACACTCCTCTTTTCTGGCTAAAGGTCATCCTCACTTTCTGCTGTTCCCCATTCTGCTTCTACCCCTTCCACACCTTTCAGCCACTAGGCACTCCATAAGGCTGAGGGCATGACCCCTCTGCACCTTCTCCCCCAAGGACTGCCCATATAGGCGGTTCCCAGACCCAGTCATACCCGCCTCTCTCTGCTATGCCAAGTTGCTAAATCCCCTCCTTCTTTTAGATTCTTCTATAGGGTTGCCTCTCTCAGATTAAATCCACTGGTTCTTCTATTTTCCTTGTTTTATTTTTTAATTTTTTATTGCGATGTCATAGTTGTCCATATTTTGGGATACATGTGATATTTAATACATGTATACAGAGTAATGATGAAATCAGGGCTGGGACATCCGTCACCTATGTTACCTCCCCTACTTTCACTCATGAAGCTTTACCATGCATATATCATGTGCTGGCCTTGGTGCTGGCTTCTTTGGAGTAGAGGGGATACTGGGAGCGGTAAGAGGCAGTAAGGGACAGGAATACGAAAGACTAAGACATTTTCTTTTTCTTTAGAATCTCAGTCTAACAGGGGTCCAGGCACGAAAACAAATAAGTGATAAATGTTGTTTGTTTTTTTAAAGTAGGAACCCAAAGCAATGGGAGCTCAGAAGGAGTGATTTTGAGGGTGACAGGGTTATCACACAAGAGGTGAGGTCTTGCAGGATAAGCAGGAGTCCCCCTCACTCACACACACTCACACACACACACGCAAGGGAATAGGAAGAGGAAAGAGTGCCTATAAAAGCACAGATGTGGTTAAAGCATTGGCTATTTGGGGCAGAGGCATAGGGAATAGTGGGTGAATGGAGAGGGAGATGGGAGCCAATTTTAAAAGGGCTTTGTATTAGACAAGGGTCTGAACTTCACCTTGTAGGCAACTGGGAGCCACTGATGCCTTTTAAGCAAAGTGGTGACACAGTCACATCTGTGCTTCAGAAAGAGACCCATGGAATGCTAAGTGGAGAACGCCAGTCACCAAAGGCCACATACTGTATGATTCCATTTATGAAATGTCCAGAAAAGGCAGATCCACAGTCACAGAAAGTAGATGAGTGGCTGCCAGGGGGCGGGGGGAGGGAAAATGGGCAGAGACTACTAATGAGTGATGAAAATGTTCTGGATTAGGTAGTAGCGGCGGCTGCACACTTCTGTGAATGTACGAAAGCCAGTGCATTGTACACTTTAGAATGGTGAATTTTATGGTATGTGAATTATATCTCAATAAAAATAGAACAAAGAGGAGCTAGCCTGAAGACAGGCAGGCCACCAGGAGACCTCTGCCAGCCTGCAGCACCCCCAGACATGGGGTCCCCAGCTATGAGCAACAACCTCCTGAAGCCTGAGAGTCACCGTCTTCCCTCCTCCAACCAGGACTTGATTCTGCCGGGGGCAGGGGCACTGGAGAGATCCTGGGAACACTGACCCCGGGCAGCACCCCCCCCCAATAGTCAACATATCTCACATACCCTGCACGTGACAGGTCGGTCACCTGACAAGCCACACCACCTACTTTTCAAGACAGAAAGGTCCCCTGGTAAGAGGGCAAGCACGCTGAGGCTTTGCCATCGGTGGGGAAATTAGGGCAGAAAGTAACACCATGAAAACAGAACTGTGTGTCCAGAAATAAGAGAGACACCCTCACGCACACCCCAGTGTGTCAGAGGCTGGTAGCCCCTGGAATCCTGGGATCACCAGCTACAGAGGGGCCAGAGCTCCTCTGCGCACCCTGCGCTCTGCTGACTGGGATGGACACGGCCCACGGGAGAGGCTCAGAAGGAGTGGGTCACTGCCCTGTAAAGACTGAGTCCTTCCTGTGCTGGGGGGTCCTGAGTATCTGTGACCAGGCTCGAGGGGAATACGAGTATCCCAGGGGAGGCTGGCAGAAGATGTGGGAAGGAGGGCATGGCCAGCCCGCAGGCTGCGAGGGCAGAAAGGACTGGTGAATAGAAGCAGGGAGAGAGCCCCGGAGCAGGGAAGAGAAGGCCTGGGGCTGGGCAGGAGAGTGGGTCTGGGGGCGAGGGCAGGGCAGAGAGGAGGGGGCAGGCAAACAGGCTTGAGGGGGAGGGCTTAGCTGCTTTCCCAGCATCCCCCAGGCCACTTTGCTCATCACAAACCTCAGTCTCAAGCCACTTGGTTGTCATGGAAACAGGCTGGATAGAACAGATGGTCTCCACTAGCCAAATTCCAATTAAACAGGGCAGAGAAGGATAGGGAAGGGGGTGTGATGTGACTAGGCCGCAGAGGGCTCAGTCCCCAGGAAGGATAGGAAAGTTGGGGTCACTATTCTGAAAAGGGGACCTCAGGTGGGTGGAGAAAGCAGCTTGGGGGAGGTTACCACCCTCTGAGCCCACCTTTACCCCTTCAGTTCTCAAAGGTGGGGCAGGGAGGCTGAGGGGATGTCAGCTGGGGAGGGGCAGCAGTGGGGGTACACAGCTGCAGATTTCCAGAGGCACTGTCAGGGCACACGTACATCCAGGCCCACGCGTGCAACTTAACATCGAGGTGTGTACGTGCATTTACAATCACAGGGACACACTCAGCGCAGGAAGGTTAAGCAAAGTCATTACACAGAGACATACTTTTAACACAGTACAAAGAAAATCTCTGGAAAACAAAAGAAGCAATTTGTTGCATTTAATAAATATGTACTAAGAATCTACCAAGTATCTGTAAGCAGGGATAGAAAGACACGCATGCACACACATAAAGTGTATAGTCTCTAGCCTTGAAGACACAGGATAAATTAACTAATAACATGATTACTGCTATGGTAGGACTGGTCACAAAGAGCCATGACAATGCAGGCAAGATATGATGAATCCGGGAAGGAGACTTACAAGGAAGAGTGTGTTCTGAAGGAGATAAGATTTCTCTGGGCTTTGAAGCATGAACAGGAGTTTACCAACCAGTGAAATAGGGTCCTTCAAGCAGAGGGAATAGCAAGAACAAAGGCGTGGGAGGGTGAAAAGTCAGGGCTCATGAAGAGGATAATCTCAGTATAAGTGTAGAGCAGTTAGTGGAAGAGAAGACCCTGAAACAAGCCCCAGGGTGGATGGTACCAATTTCTGACTCAAACACAAACACCCCTCACATAGAAACGTGCCATCACACAGCACCCACCCACGAAACCACACATCCACGCACAACTTCACATACACACAACCACAGAGCCTCCTGGTACTCATAAATGGTGAACAAAACTCATACATGGGAAAAAGATTTTGTTTGCTGCAAACAAAATGAGGTAGGTTGGGGAGGTGTCAGAAAAATGGGACACATCAGAAGCTGAGTATGTATCAAACCACAAAGAGGGGCACAGAAGAAGGAAGCCTCATAGCTTACTGGAGTCGAGAATCCAGCCAGCTCCCATTGGTTTACTGTACATTTATGGGGCATCTACTGTGTATAAGGCCCTGAGCTAGAGCCTACAGAGATTTTAAGGCTTAGTTCTCACCTTCAACTTGTTCAGTATATAGGATGAAGGGAGGAGAGAAAATAAGTAGTAAACAACATGGAGGTGGGGGACAGGGGGAGGAACTCATAGGAAGGGCTGTTTGGGAAATAGGTATTTCATAGGGGAGTGTGTTGGGGCTCAGGGTCAGTCATTAGCAGGAGACAAAGCCTGGGGCTTTGAAGCATGAATAGGAGTTTGCAGCCTGTGAAATAGGGCCCTCCAGGCAGAGGGGATATAGCAAGAACAAAGGCATTGTGGGGCAAAAAGGAATACACAGCAGGAGTTGGGAGCAGGTAATTTGGGCTAGAACCTAGAATATGTCCATATAATGTTGGGGGAGGTATCTTTGGAAAATTAAAGCCTAGACAAGTGGTTTTCAACTGGAGATACCCTGCACTACCCCCCCCCAGGGGGGACATTCAGCAAAATCAGGATAATTTTTATTGTCAGATTGCAGGAGAGTAGGGTAATAGGGGCTGGGAAAGGCCAGGGATGCTGCTACATACCCTGCAGGGCCCAGACTCATGGTGAAGACTCATCTGGCCCCCACATCAGTGTTGAAAAGCCCTGGTCTAGATTATGGAGTCTGTACTTAAGTAAGGGTCACCGGGGGGCCCAGAGGGGTTTTGGAGCAGGAGAGTGACGTGCTCAGACTTCTTTTTGTTCTGCCAGTGGTGTGCAGCCCACCCAGGAACAGTGAGAGCCATCCAGGAAAGCTAGAACCAGAGCCTGAGGGAAGCCGAGTGGCTGGGGAGGGATCCTACAGAACTGGGTGATAAAAAGGACTGAGGCAGGGGAGGAGGAAGAGCCACAGCCAGGGTTCCATCCTGGAAAGAGAAATGGAAGAGCCCGGGAGGGCTGTATCTTGGAAACAGGAAGGCGAGGGTGGTTTTGGATGTGTTGAGCTTGGACTGCACATAGTTCAGGCTGAAATCAGAGAGCACAGATTGGGGGTTTGCTGTCTTAAGCCTCAAATCCTCCCATGGCCTTCCTGGTCCCCATGCCCTGTCGCCATCCACAGGCTCTGAAGGTGCAGGTCTTCTTCCAGCTGTGCTCATGTCTGGGCCTCCCTCAGCTGTCCGGTTTATTCTCCAGACCTCTCCGCCTTAACCTCCAGGTCTCAGAATCAAGGTCACTGCCCTAGGTCAGGCCCTTTGTGTCTCCAACACAGCCTGGTAGCTCTGTGCAAAGCATCACCCCAGGGCCAAGACCACATCTGCTCTGAGGCCAGTCCATCACTACTGTATTCTGGGTTCCAGCACATGCAAAAAATTAGAGCAGACAGGAGAGAGCACCCCAGTTTGCTTAACCAATCTGTGCCCCCTCTTCTCTTTTTTCCTTTTGCCCTTTTCTCCCCCTCCCCAACAAGGCTTAACAAAACTGCTTTAGAAGGAACTGTTCTGCCAGCCATCAGGATGAGATTGGACCAAGGATCCCAAGCAAGAGGCACAGAAACTGGGACAATCTCTAACCAGAAGTTTCCTGGAGTTAGAGATGAAAAATGCTGAACCTCAGGGACATGTGCCCCATCCCCTTTTCACCCTAAACTGTCAATCTGGGTCTTCATGTGCCCCTGATACGCACTTTAACCCCAATTTCAGTTGTTTTAAGTGTTTTTTCTGAAACGTAGTACCTAGTGCACAGTAGATATCCAAAGAACATCTGTTGACGGCTGATCTCACATAAAGCATTAGGGAATTGTCACCCACAGGGTTGCCCCATGACACCACCTGGCCATCAGAAAGGGCCTAGACAAGTGGAACCACTGGGGACAGGTGGCACTGCCAAGGACGGCATATGGGCATGGCCTCTGGGGTAGCATCTCTGGGGTGGCCATGGGCCTGCCCTTCCAGCAGGGAGTATCTAGGGGCATCCAGACAGCCTGTGGGGGAGGGCTTTGAAAGCAGGCCACTAATCTCTCCTGGAGATTAAACACCACGCTGGCTCTGGAGACCAGAAACCCGCTGGGGGAGGGGGAGAGGCCCAGGAGGGACAAGGGAGAGACAGGGCAAATCTTGCCTGGGCGGTGACAGCCCAAGGCAGGAGTGGGGGGTGGGGCTTCTTTTTTGAAGCCTAGGCAGAGCCTAGAAAGATCTGCAGGGTTGGTGGGGAGTGAAACTGAAATTGGGGGAAAAAAACATCAATACTCATTAACCAGAGTTACTAATTATTAACCAGCTAGACTTCTGGACTTAAGGGCCTAATTTCTGCCTCCCCCATCATTGGTCATTGGTGTTGAAGCCCCTCCGCTCCCTGACTCCCTCTTCTCCCCCAGACTGTCTCTGCCTGGCGTTGGTGGCCCTTATCTGCCTGTGGCTGCTGCCATGGAATCCCACCCCCAACTTCTAAGCTCTGGGGTGAGGGTGGGGGGTAGATTGTGATTGAAACTGTTATCTGGGGCAGGTCTGAAGCTTGGCCTGTGTGACCTGGAAGATAGCCATGTGCTTAAGATGCATCCCCTCTTCACTTCCAATCCCTCCAACCCTGCCTGCTGCAGGGCGGCTCAGCCCTCCCCTCTCCCTGCTCAGCCCTGGGGTTTGGCAAGGGGGTGGAGGTGCCAGCAGGAGAGAAGCAGGACGCACTATAGGCACAGTCTGGTGCCATAGTCCTGGGCCCAGCAGTCTAGGGCGGGAAGGAGCAGCTAGGCTGGGGGGTCTGGAGACAAAGCTCCAGACAGAGCCACCTGGGCTTTGAGGACACAGGTCATGAGTGACCCCTTCTCTTGGTGTTCAGAAAGGAGGCTTCTGAGTTCCCTTAGGTTAAAGGGAACGGTACTCCTAAACGGCTTGTGGGGGTGGCCTTGGACTCCTGAATGCAGAATTGGCCTCTGTAGCCAGACACCAGAAAGTGGAGTGCCTGGCCCTGCCACATGCCATGGCTTGCCCTCCCAGAGCCAGAAGATGCCACAGAGCTGCTGCACTCTGTCATGCAGCACCCCTGGGTGACAACATGAGGCTGCCAGGAGATCACCCCATGTGTAGGGACCCTGTGATGCTCCTCCATCCAAGGTGGCCTGAATCTATCCCCCCCATGACAGCACCAGCAGGAGAGGAGTGCAGCCCAGCCCTCCTCCAGGGTGCAGGCGGAGGGTCCTACCCCACCATCCAGCTGTGCTCTGCCCTTCCTGAGGTCCCCTTGGTGCTCTGTCCTTCTGTAAAGTGCTCCCTCTCCCCGTCCCTCTCTCCTATCACTGACATAATCCTTTTAACTCCCACTGGAGATAAGCAGGTATTTCACTGAAATTTATCATTAATCCAAAAGAAAACAGGGATGGGAAAGGAATAGGACTGGGAAAAGGTGAGGCAAGGGGAGGGAGGGGACAGGAAGACAGCCAACCCACCCCCCATATCCCCCAGATCTTAGACAGCTGCAGTGCTGGAGCAGCCTAGGCCCAAATCCCAGGGCTGGTCAGCTCCCACCAGGAGCGCCGGGTTCAACTTTGAGCAGCACACCTGATTCTGGGGCTCTGAGGGGGACACCTGAGATACGGCAGGTGTGAGACTCAGAGGAGAGGACACTGGGGCCGGGGTTGCTGTCAATGCCTGGAAGGTCATGTGTGAGATCAGGTGTGCTCCACTCGCTTCCAACTTGAACCAGGACTACTGGGAGGGAGCTGCAGGGGTGCAGGTCTCACTCAGCTCAGTGCAGGGGGAAATCTGGGGCAGTCAGGGCCATCCGGCTTCCATGGAGGTTGGTGAGTTCCCTATCACTGGAGGCATTCACTGCTGCAGCTGGATGACAATCAGCTGGTAGGGGTGTGGTTAAGGGGTTTTTAGAAGCCAAGGGGTGTTCCATTATTTGATTTCCCTTCCAACTGCTGAGGCTCTAGGATTCTCTGACTTATTTCCTGCAGGGCAGGGATGTACCTTCAGCTGTGGGCCCAGCTGGGAGGCTCTTTCCAGACCTGGGTCTAGGAGGGGAACAAGCAGGCTCAGGTGTTTAACACACCTTTGGATGGTGAAGGAGAACAGAGTCCCCTGCCTCGCATCATCTGCCCTTCATGTCCAACCAGGGATGGCTTAGGGAAAGTGAGGAGCCTATGCCAGCCTGACCCACAAGGCCCCAGCTCCCTCTCTTCACAGCTCAGCCCTGTGTGGAGTGAAAGCAGAAATGAACGTGCCTCCCTCTCCCACAGCACACTCAGGGCAGAGGGTTTCCCACACGGGCCAGCACAGGGTAACTAGGGGAGCCAGAATTCGACACTTTGAGTCTAACTCTTGCTTCCAACTACCATTTTTAAGAGAGGAGGACAAGATGGCTCTGAAGAGCCAGCAGGCACCTTCCCAGGTGATCTTCTGTGGCTTGGGCAGATCTTCAGGAGCTCCTGATGTACCTGCCCCATGTTGACCACCTGCAGAACCACCCCAGCCCCAGGGAATGGACACTCCCTGCAGACTCAGGGTCCTGGGGAGCAGCAGCTCAATAGTGTGAGGACCTGCCCTGGATCCAGCCCTGTCCTAAGCACACCGTGTGCATTATTTACCTCTTCTAGCCTTCCGTTAGCTCATCCCCACTGCACAGCTAAGGGAAGTCGAGTTTTAGAAGACAGATGTACACATCGACACAGGTAAGTCCTAACAGGCTGAGAACATTTGGCTCCTAAATAACCGGTGGATTCAGCCAATTTAGAAGGGCAAAACAGTCAAACTAACTAGCTGTTTGTGATCCTATAGACAAAACAATTTCCTAAGACCGACCTTCGCCAGCTCTCTCTCTGGTGGCTGAAGGGCAGTGTAGACCCTGTCTGGACAGTCCCCATCAGGGGTTGCCTCCTCCTTCTCCCCCCGATGCCCAGGAGCTGGGTGAGAGCCCCCACCTCTGTGGAGAAGATGCAATCAGAGCCTATCTAATCAGGAGCACGTACACACATAGTATGTGACCTCATGCACGCACACACACACACACACACACACACACACACACCATAAACCGCTCTCAAACACACACAAAGGACATAAAAGCACTTGTAAAGACACACATAAACCAGCACAGATTATCATTATAGCGCAAACTGTGCACACAAGTGCTGAGGGGACGGGAGCGATGGAGTGATGAGAGAGGGCCACCAGGGGATAACTCCTGGGAAGGGTGTTTCTGAGCAGAGGAGGATGGGGGAGTCCAGAGAGACCTGCGGTAGCAAGGAGAGGTGGGTGCCAAGGACAGTCGCTGCTTCCGCTCCTCCTTCATCACTGCCCCCTGTAGCACTGACCCCAAGGCCAATTGTCGGACTCCTAAGAGGTGACAGGAGGGCTGAGAAGGGTGCTGTGGCCAGGGCAGAGGCAGGCGCAGAGAGCAGGGCCTGTCACTTAAGTCCCCGCCGAAGCCCATTCATCAAGCCGGTGCAGATAATCAGAGCGCCTGGCTGGCCCAGGACACTGATTACTCTCTGGGTACCATAAACACAAGGAATAAATCTGGGAAGGGGCCTGGGTAGGGGGAGGGAAGGTAGCAGAGTTAGCCGCCCTGCCTGGGAAGGGAGCAGCAGCCCCTCCATCATTCTGAGAGATGCAGCGATCTAGGCCAATGAGATCAGGATAGTTCAAGGGGGTGGGGGAGGTGGGCAGTCATAATATAATAATCCAGTGCAGTGTGGCTGCTCCACTCCAATCTTATTTACACTCAGGGAGATGCCTGTCCCTGCCTCCACTTCAATTTATACCCAGGAGCTGCTGCAGAAAGCCTCTTCCATTGATTCAAACCCTCCAAGGCAGCCTGGCCCCAGGGGGTAGAGAAGAGGGGCATAAAGTGGCTGGGATCTGGAGCCTGGCAGACACCTGCAGGCCCTGGAGCAGTGGGCTCTGGGCAACGCTGGCCCCTTTGTGCTCCCTGGGCAAGGTTTAGCTTTGCTCGGGAGTCAGGCAGGTCCTAAACCTGCCTTCCTCCTGTTGCTTTTAAGTACTTCCTGGGTGCTAGGCAGATGCAGCCCCGGGACCTGCTCACATAGCTCTGGCTTGTGTCTGGGCCACAAAGGCCGCGCGGTAATTCAAGCTAACGGAGCATGGATAATCTAGAACAGCACAGGGTCTAGGAGGAATTTCTCTTTGGCGTCGAAACAGATCAGATGACTGCTTTGCAGTGGAGTTACCTTCCTAATTAAGCAAGGGAGTCTGTGAGGTCTCAGCCCGCACGGTGACCTTCGGGGTCAGGTTGTGCTGGGAGGAGCATTGGCCCCGTGTGACCCTTGGGAGGACAGTCTGCACATGGATGGTCTGGAGTCAACTCACGGTCCTTAGCCACAACACGGGAAAGGGTTTTGATTTTTCTGCGGGTTTATCTTTTTTTCCTGGGAGGATTCTCTACCCCCACTGCAAGGCAAAGGATGTTTGGGCTCAGGGTGAGCCGACTCTGTCCCCAGCTCCCTGTCCTGAGCTCGCCTGAGGCAGAGGAAGCACCAGCACTTTCATCCCAGGAGATCAAAGCAGGCAGCACAAGTGAACACCCTAAATCCTTGTGCCATCCCCACTCCCAGGTAAGGGCTCCTCCCTGGCCATCTTTTGGGATCTCTGGGTGAGGGCATGAGAGACTGAAATCTTCCAGAAGCTTAGAACAGGCTCTGGTAGAGGATCAGCTTACTGAGCCCTGGATCCACCCAGGACTGGGGCTAGCCTGGGAACACCTATTAGGCCAGGAACACCGGCTGGGGGAGTCACAGGCAGATTTTCTCTCAGGAAAACTACTACACCTGTCTCTAGCCTCACCCTGAAACATAGTAGGAGCCCCCCAAATGACAATAGTATTTATAGTATTTATGGGAAACAGGGAAGAATGTGGGGAAACAGCCATTTGCAAAGGAAAGCACTGGGCACGGAAAAGGGGTGCAAGGGAGGGCGGTGGGAGAGGAGCCAGGGAGGGGCAGCCGCCAAACGCTCCTGGGCCTGCAGTGTTCTTCTTGGGTGTGCTGTAGGTTTACAGCAGTGTGGGCAGACTGTAGCTGGGACGTAGGCCAGGGGCTACAGCTTACAATGAGGATGCTGCCACCAGGCTCCCCTGCTGAGACTCACATGATATAGTGGCAGGGCAGCTGGGCTTAGAGGCACCTCTCCACTACCCTTGTCCCACAAGACACCAGGATTGAGGGAGGGATGCCTGGGGCACTAGGAGCAGAGCTCATGGAAGCTGCCTCCTGGCCCCACTTGGGCTGAGTGCCCCATGCCAGCTGCAAGCAGTCCCTCCCAAGGAAACTCCTCAGGCTGGTACAGCCCTCCAGTTCCTTTTTCTTCAGAGCAGGGCTGACTTGTGACTGCCCAATCAAACTGGTGCTCCCATCTTCACTGACACATTTGGTGGGCACATGACCTCACTTGCTAAAGTGTGGCGCACCCGTGTACCCCCCACCCCCACCCCGGAGCATACTGAATATCCTGTGTGTGCTAAGAACCAGCTTTCTGGGCCTGGCACTCACTTTCCTCCACAAGCCTGGGGCAATGAGCAGGGCATAGATGCCTCTTCTTATGATGACATCCTCTGAGCCATAGTGGTATGCTGGTGACCAGCAGCCATGCAGGATTGCAGGGGAGGAAACATAAAGCAGAGAGTCCCATCTATCACGGGAAGGACCCCAAGATGGAATGCAAGGCTCTACCACAGAGTGTGAATAAGGTGCTCAACCTGGGGGAGGGCAGGGGTGGGGAAGCCCTGCTGGAGCTACCCACTCACTGGCTCTTGGTAGTGGCTGGGTCTTTCAGCCTTTGGTGGAACTCCATCTCCAGGTGACGGGGAATGCTTTTACTATAGGGTCCCCAAGTCCCTATTCCCACTTTTTAGATGGAAAGACGGCCAAAGATTCAGGCCCAGGCCGCTGTCAGGACTCCAGGCTCCATCTCTGCTGCTAGGATATCTCTCAGAGTACCTCCAGATGTAGGGGTATGGGTGGGTGTGCTGTCACCCATCCTCAAGGGCCTTCCTTCACAGAATGAGGATTTGCTGTGCTTCATAGCCAGCTCTTCCCAGAGAAGGCAGACACCACTCAACAGCCCGGGAGGAAGCTGGGTCCTTCTCCATTTCACGCAGGGGGCAGAACTGAGAGTCTGGGCAGGAGGGACCCTGAGATTCCAGCTTTGGGGAGCACACATTCCAGGACTTTGGAGGGAGGGATTCCACTTAAGCCCATTGAGTGAACTCAGACCCCCAGTGGGACATTCTTGTGCCTATGGCCACTGGCCTGTTTTGCTGCCAGGGCCACGCCTGCAGCTGTGTCCCAACGGAGCCACCAGCCAGCGGAACTAATGTCTTCTAATGAGATCCGGGCCAGAGTGGCCAGGCGGGTTTTATTGTCTGTGGCTTGGTAATGAGACTCCTCATAAACTGGGAATGAAATGGGTCTGTGTAGACCAGAGGGGGTGGGGTTGGCCTGGGAGAGTCCATGTCCCCCTTTGCATCTCGGCTGCTCTGTCTAGTCCACGATGCTTTCTGAACACCTGCTCTGTGCCTCTGGGCCAGGCCTATACCCTGGCTCTGGGCTGCCTGTGCCCTGGGGCTCTGCTTACAAGTCAGGGGCCCTGCCCACGGCTCAGCCCAGATTACTAGGAGGAGATGCTTTAGTATCCAGGACACCACTCCCCCTCTCTGCAGCTGTTAGGCATCCCGTACTTTGTGCCAGCCTGGGCTTTACGGTCAGCTCTGGCTGGGAGGCCACCCTCCAACCAATATCCCCAACTTACTCCTCACCTCTCTGGGGAGCTCCATGCTCTGGCTGGTTGGGGGAGAGTGTAGGCTGGAAGTGGCGGGCAAAGAGAATGACCACCTCATGGACACATTCTATTGTGCCCAGCTCAACTCTTCTCTGTCCATCCCAATTCATTTCATCTTCCTGATGTGCTAGATTTGCAGTCAGGAAACCTAAACTGGCATCTAACTTAGCCACGATGGCATGAGATGGTGAGCAAGTTACTAAACCTAAGTCTCACCTTCCTCATCTCTAAAACGGAAGTAACACACGTGCTAATGCCATTCACATTGGGTCACTGAGAGTTTCTGAAACTGCGGGCTGTAAAGAGTGCCACAAACAGTATTATCAAAGCTGTGAAAGGATTCAGTCTGCGACAGGAGAGACAGAAAGGACTTTCTGCCAGTGAGAAGGTGGTGAACCCAGGAGGATTCTTTGCCTAGCTGACTGGTACCATCTCATTGGGAAGGTGGGTGGTCCTGTTGCCCACCCTCTCCTCAAATGTGGAAGTTTGAAGGGAGGCAGGGGCTAACTCCCAGGCCCTTCCCGCTAGATCCAGGCTGCTGCCACAGCAAACGTCCAGATGGGCAATGGTGCCCCGGCTGGGCCGCAGCCAGGGACCAAGGCAGGTGCTAGGAGAGCCCTTGGCGACATGCTAGAGAACAAAGGCCACATAGCACCTGCTGCCTGTGTGGTATTTGGCCACCATGGCTGGGCCTATGCAGGTGCCTGAGCCACCTGAGCTCCCAGGGTTGCCCCCAAATAGCGGGCAGGGACTCACTTCCTGAGCAGCACCTGGTTGGAGACGTGGGAATTGAGGTTAGCAGTGGGCAGGCAGCTGAATGGCTCCTTCTCGAGAGAGAATAAGGTTGGAACTGCCCAATTTGCAGGCCAGCACCATTCAGAGGAAAGGGATAGGGAAGAGAAGTTACACTTCACTGCATGTTCTCATGTGCCTAGCAATGTGCTAGGCACTTTCTATACATCGTTCTCAATCTCACCTTTCACGACCTCTTTGGAAATCTGTAATAACAAAAACCCATCTTACAGATGAGACAACTGAGGCCTACAAAGTGCTTTAACCAAGCTCACTTGGCTAATGACTGGTAAAGCTGAGATGCCAACCCAGTCCAACTGGCCCCACTTCGTGATCTCACCATGCTGAGCTGCCAGGATGGGGCAACCACCAGGTTGTGGGGAGAGAAACTGAGCTAGCTGCTGCTCTTTCTCAACTAGGGCCTGGGACCACTGCCCTTCCCTGGGAATCTGTGAAAGGGAAGAGCCCCCAAGAATACATACCTATTTCCTCTCCCTACTCTCTCTCACCCAGATAAAGCTGGGATTATCCATTGCCCCGAGGATCCTACAATCTGCTGTCAGAAAGTATTTCTTTCTGTCCTGTTTGAGACTCTCCTGTTGCACTGAGTTCATCTCTCTGTGTGGAATGGGTCAGGGTTCAGATATTACGATTGTTGCATTTTCTCATAGTTCTTCTCTTTTACCATTCCCCAGCCCCAAAAGGCACTAGAGAATCCAGAGCTTAAAGGGTTAACTAGACTAAAGGGTGTTATCTCCAGCTCAGGGCATTCCCTGGGCAAGGTGATCCCTGCTCAGATCTTAAGTTACCTCCTGGCCCCAGCCAGCACATCTGCTGCTGGCTCTGCAGACCTAGTCTCTATGGGAGGTTTTGGGGAGGGGGGAATCACAGGGGACACGTTTTCCAGCTGGGTTTGGGAACAGGCTGCTGGGCTCCTGGGATTACCCTCTTTCCTTGCCCCTCATTTCTACTTCCTTTTCCTACAAGGTACTCTTGTTTTCTGCTGCATGGAACTCAGGGTTATCACAGGCACACATATGTTATTGACCTGGGCACAGATATGGCGCTGCAAGGCTGCTCATTAGGGATCAAAGCCCCCTTTTAAATGTCCAGAATATGCTCCCCACCCCCAACACATATCATTATTCCCCCCTCCAAGTACCCATGTAGGAAGCACAGAAGCCAAATTAGGAGCTGGAAACCTAACTTCCCTGGGCTTCAGCCCCTCCCAGTCATTCAGGGGTTCTGAGAACCTGTGGGGCAGGCCACCCCCAGTTAACACCAGGCTCTAGCTCTGCTCTTTTTGCCAGGAAGATAATAGAATGCTGCTGACAAGAGAGAAAAGTCTCTCCAGGTGTTGTCAAGGTCTTCAGCATTTCCCCATGAGGATGCAGAGGCCTAGTCTAAAGCCAAGGGCAGAACAGAAAAAGGAAGCAACATCTAGGCTCGCCAACTCCCAAAGGACCCAGCAGCATGTCCTGGAAGGAGCTGACCAAGGGCAAATCCTGGGTCTCCTCCCACCATTACCCTGACACTCTGATATAAGCACAGGCTTTATTGAGTCTCAGGACCACTCACAACATCCTAGTCAGAAAGCTATAGGAAGTCAGTTACATGTGAACATGCATTGTTATATATTTATGGCCCTAGTCCCATAGCGACCCACAGATACAAGTACACACACCTCTTGAGCCTTGTCCTCACAGATCTGCACAAGCACAGTGGGTTGCAGATTGCCAACACAAACACACAAAGCCCTATAAACATGTGTACATGCATTCATTCCAAAAGTGAGACATATTCAGACTGTTAGAAATTTTATACCGTAAGTTCCACAACAGGCTAATGTCCATTCTAGCTTGGTAGGCTGGCTGGCTAATGTTCAAA
Organism: Perodicticus potto; assembly: GCA_963574655.1. Lineage (NCBI taxonomy): Eukaryota > Metazoa > Chordata > Mammalia > Primates > Lorisidae > Perodicticus > Perodicticus potto. The sequence goes on along the minus strand of CAUYRH010175412.1, from coordinate 40,093 downwards.
GTTACAAAAAAAATCAGCAAAACAGGTGAATATGCAGATACTCTCGTGCCCCTCCCCCAGGTAGGAGGCATTCAATTTACCAGGTTAACCAGGAAAAGATATAATCAGAAAAATTGAAGATACATTCACACCTCCCTTGGGTGTTTTCTGTTTGGGCTGAACAATGAACATTAGTCAGCTGCTAAACAATGGCAGTACCATAGACACAGTAACGGGTGACCCTCTATCCCTCCAGCTTGGCCCACTCGCTCAGCTGTCAGCACTAGGGTTCTGGCAGGTATAACCATCCTGGCAGCATACAACTGGGTGCAGAGGCCAGGCAGTGGCCGAGGAGGAGTCATTGCGCAAAGCTGAGTGGCTAAGAGGGGAACTGATAATACCTCTGGACCCAGCCAGCATCATGCAACAAGAGGCTGACTACCTGTCCTACATGCTCAGAAATTCAAGTTCAAGAGTCACCTTCTTAAGTCACTCAGCCAGGGCAGTGGACCCTAGCTCTGCAGTATCTTCCCTTCCTTTCTAGCCCTGACTATGAGGCTTAGAATCAGATTCTGAGACACTCCACAGTGCTGCTTTATAAACAGGTGAGGTTATTCCCCTTTACACATTCTGCAAACCTCAGGCCAACAGAATTGTGTTTGCCATAAAGCCCTGCCTGGCAAGCCTAAGCACACTCCTGACTATGAGAAAAAGGGAGAGAGGAAAAAATAATCCAACAGCCCTGACACTCAAGAGTTTCAAAGGAAAATACCATGACAGTCAGCTCTGCACAGACTGCAAAGAGGGGTGAGCTGTGACCTGACAGGTCTTCCAAGGGTGTGCATGACACCTGGGGTGTGTGTTCTCTTTCCAGACAAAAGATGTGGGGAAGCCAATTAGGGAGGGTGTGGTAGAGCTGGGACACTGGCTCAGCGCACCTGCTTCTCAGGAAGGTTCTCTGCCCCCTCCTTGGCTCTCTGTCCCTCTTGGGGATGTAGCTCACATGCCCCCCTGACCCTTTCCTCTAAGTTAACAGGAGGGGGCCACAGATTGTCATCTCAGGAAACAGAGGCTTTTGGACACTATCGTGTCTGGTGAAGTCTGTGTTGTTGAAAACATACTTCTGTGTTTACATTTCAGTAGCCAAATTGGGAATGTTTTGAGGTTGGGGGCCATGAAGGCCATCACACATACAGGGCTCCTCCCTCCTCACCACCATCCCCATGCTCCCTGTCACAGCCCAAGAGAACCCAGAAAAGAGCATCAGATTGACAAGTCCCTAGGGAGAAGCAGTTGCAGACAATTAGGAGGAAGCCATGGGTGGTGCAAAGTGGGGTGTGGGCTGTCAACTTCTGGGTCTCCTGGCCTCCCTCCAAGTGTCAGACTGGGCACAGCCCTATACACTCACCTCCCTTCATGATGGACCCCAGAGTAAGCAAGCAGAGGCCCAGGGGCCAAGGAGCTTGGCAGGTCCCAGAACTTTGGCTGTGTTGGAGGCTACACATCCATCAATTACAATCAATGGAAGAGCACTTATTAAGTGCCTGTCTCAGCTTGGTTCCCTTCTCTATACCCCACCCCCTCATTTTGGTTTTTGGCAGAGGGAGTGGCCACCTTGAGCCAGGTGAGTGTCACCTCCCAGCCCTCAATTCCTGAGTGGGTGGAGAACAGCAGACTTCCAGCCCCCAGATGAGGGAATTAATCAAAAAGCTAGGGACAGAGAATAACCAAAAGAGAGGAGAATGGGGTGAGTTCCTTCCCCCTCCTCCAAACCTTTCCACCCTTTGTCCATCCCAGGATTAAGTTAACCCCTAGTGTGCTGGACCAACCAAGGCTCCGGGAAAGCTCTCCTTTCTGTGGGTTTCAGATGTAGACACACAGAACTGAAGGGTTACCAGAAGCCCAAACCCTGGTGGTCAGGCACGTCCTAGAGCCCTAGCTTCTGTATCTCTGGCAGGCTTCCCCCACAGTCCAGTGTCAGATGACCACCTCTCAGCCTCACCAAGACCACACTCACGGAGAGGGGCTCAGTCTTGCCCCTGTGAAGTGGGCAGTGACACCAGTGAGCCCTGGAATTTCCCCTGCCCCCCACATCCAGCAGGGCAGCACCCCAGGCTGCAGTGGTGGGGGCACCCCAGCACCGGCTTTCACAAACCTCTTCCCTGCCATCCACTACTCAGGGAGAGCTGGCTGGCAGGAGGAGCACAGAAGTGAATGAGGCCAGGTTCCTGCCTTCCAGGAGTGCACCCCAGCCACAACTGGGCACCCAGGCTGGTCCTTTGCTAATAAACTGCCTAGCAGGTCTGCAACCAGCAGGCACTTGGGATCTTATGTCCTCGGCCCCAGATAAGGATAAGAGGCTGGTCTCTGAAATGACCCTCTAACCTGCCACCCCAAGTTGAGGACCGCGTGCTCCAATCACCAACCCCCCCAACCCACCTCGCTAGGCTGGAGGCCGTCTCCTGTTTCTTCCCAGAAAGCTAGAGGAACTCCCCCCCACACCCTGCCAGGTTGATGTCGCCAGTCGCCGCAGAAACCCAGCAGATTCCCCGGGGACACAAAGGGTTAAACCCAGGCGAGGGTACTCGGTCAGATTTGCCTCCTAAACGCATTTTCCAGTTCATTCCCCAGCACAATATGCCTGGGCCGGTCCCAGCCTCTGCCACCACCCCACCCTTCAGAATGGGCCACCGCGGGCCACCCCCGGGTCGAGCGCGAGGTTAACCCCTCAGCTGCCGGTAGCTCGCACCTCGAGGAAGGACACGCGGGGCACCCTCAGGAAAGTGGGTCACGCAGCCACCTGGCTGGCGTGAAGCCCGTGGCGCCTCCCCCTGGGAGAGCCCTCCGAACTGGGAGTGGAGTTCCGTGGAGTAGCACAGTTCCGCACCAAGGCCCGGAGGTTGCGATCCCCGGTGGCTCCCGTCTCACCCTCCAGGAAAGAAACCAGGTGAGACCCAAGCCGCCTCTGCCGCAGAAGCCGGCTCTCTGCGCCCGTGGAGGGGCAACGTGGGGCCTGAGCGCCCGAAACCTTGTGGCAAAGGGGCTGGCTAAAAAACGAAGCCCCCCTGCCGTCCTTCCAACCCACAGCCCACCAGCTCCGAGACTGACGCCCTCCCCCTTGGAGCTGTTGTCTCATACCCCGAGACGGTGATTACGGTGATTATTTTGCATTTATGTAACATGCAGTGTTTCCAAACTGCTTCCCGAGCTGAGAGGCAGTTATTAAATAAATAGAACGCTATTACATATTATTATTTTTGTGAAGAACTGAGCGGAGAAAGTGCTTTCTTGCTATACATAGAGACGTGCATCCGACTGCTTCCCTGCAGGGCAGGCTGTTCGGCTACTCAACCTCTTTCTCCGTCGTGCCACTTCCCACCACCCTTTACCCAAGCCGTGACCCAACTTTTCTGGCTCCTTTCACTTCCTACAACCCAGTCGTGCCCGCCATCCAGCTCGCAGCCCCGGGGAGGCACTGGATGGGGGTGCGGGGAGGGGCAGAAGTGAACGCGCTTACCTGGGAGGAAGAAGGCAGTCAAGCCGAGAGCTAGTCCCCACCAGCGTCCAGCGGCGCCCGCAAGCCCCATCCGAGCCATCGGGGGCCGGGGGTCCGGCGAGAGGGGTGCCGAGGAGAGTGCTCCTCGCGCTCCACGAACCAGCCCGGAAGACTAGGGCGGATCACTGGCGGCCGGCGGGCGCTCGGAGGATCCAGGTCAGCCGCAGCCGTCGGCCGGGGCGGGGTGGGCTGGGTGGGATCCGCGCGGCCGCAGTCCGGGCCCCGGGCCGCCGCCGGCTCAGAGGCTCGGCAGATGCCCGCCGCAAGTTGCACGAGTCATGCCCCTCCGCCGCCTCCGCTCTCCTCCCCGCGCCGGTCCCCGCCCTCTTCTTCCACGCAAAGCTGGGCTTGGGGAGAGGGACCCACCCCCGGCGCGCTCACACCCTCCCGCTCGGCTCCAACTTGCAGGCGTCCATGGCCGGCCGTCCTCCGAGGGTGGCGGGACGAGCCCGGGCGGCGCGGTGGGCTCGGGGCCCAGGCGGCGGGCGCGCGGCTGGGCGGTTGCTGTCCGGGCGGCTCGGGCTGTGCTGCCGGGCGCGAGGAGAGCCAGCCGGGTGCGCCGCGCGTCCCCGCCGCCGCCGCTCCGCCGGTGCCGGCGACCGCAACAATGTGGAGCCGCCCGGGCGCCGAGTCGAGCCGCGCTCGCTCCTCTCCCTCTCTTTCTCTCACTCGCCGGGCTCCAGCCTCTCGCCCGCTCTCCCGTGATGTCAGCCCTAGGGGAGGGGTTAGCGTTAACCCCCTCCTCGCTCCGACGCGCGCCCGCCGCGGCCCGGCCTCCGCCCGCCCGCCCGCACCTTCCGGCCCGCGGCCCGGGCGGATCCCGAGCGAGGGCCGCGGGGTCCCGCTCAGGCCCCCTAGCTCGGGAGATGCCCCTCCGGCCGCCTTCAGCTCGGGAAGGGCGCAGGGCGGGCTGCCCTCCTCCTCCGCGGACAAAGGGAGGCAGTGACCCCTAGCGGCCGGCGTCGGGGCAGAAGCAGCTCGGTGGGGGTGGAGTTAAGATGGGGCGGCGGGTGGCGGCGGAGTGGCGTGCGCTATGGAGAATCCCCGCTCCAGCAGTGTCCGAGCTGGAAAGGCCTCTGCAGCCCTCTGCTTCAACCCTGGTCCCATTTCGCAGATGAGGAGACAAAGGCCCAGAGAAGGGTAAGACGACTGGCCCTGGGCACAGAGCGCCAGAGCTCGGATCTCTCTCCTCTGCATTCCTTGGAAGCTAAACCGAGAGGCGGCAAAGCCCGACGCCCAGAGGACGCGGCCAGAGAAGTCGGTGGTGGGCATTAGGGGTGCGATGCGGCCACTGAGGTTTCTGGTACGGTTTCCTTCCTAACCTCTTCAGGAGTCCCTGCTCCCTTCAGGAGTTCTTTTTCCAAAAATCGAAGCACCGTCCCCCTTTCCCCCAGTAGAGCACACACTGAGCTCTGCCCCCCTTGCCAGAACCTTCATTTTGAGCACTCTGCAGGATTCCCGCGGAAAGTGGCCCATCCAGTCAGTGTCCCTGGCAGGGCAGGGACTCTCCGCCCTATCCCGTTCACCATCCACCACATCCGGATGTGGTAGGCTTCCTGCCAAGGCGACTGCGCCCTCCAGGCCCTTGGCAGCCTGAAGCCTGCCCTCTGCCCCTTTCCTCTGTCCCCTCTATCCCAAGGTCCCCCTGCGGGTCCCCCCCCTTCAGTTACCCCTGAAGCTCTCTCTCCCCAGACGCCCAGACAGGGTTCCCTTTGCCCTTTGCCCAGCCCTCCGAGCAGGCAGGAGCAGAGGGGACATGGCCTGTTTCTGATAACTGTAAATTCTGGTTCCTGAGAGGAGAAGCGAACACAGCACCACATTCCCACTGTTTGGGATCTGCCCCTGGAGTGTCTTTTGGATTCTCTGCTGCAGCAGTCAAATTCGGCACTCACATGAACACTCACCCACTCACTGTATGGTCTTTCACATTTAGCAAATGTAACCTGGGTGCTCTTTGTACCAAAACACTGTGCCAGTCTTCGGGATACAGAGATGTTGTCGTGGCCCTAGAAGAACTCAGTCTAGCTGGGGAGAGGCGGGGAAGAGCGATGTAGAAATAGGTGTTGTAAAGAAACATATAATGTGGTGTGGTGTGGGCTTGTTGGGCCGGGGAGAAAGTGTGCAGTATAGCATTGGGGGGTTGGGAGTCAGGAAGGGCTTCAGGGGAAGGGGACACAGGCTCTCAGTGAATCATCAGACAAAGGCAAGCATTCCTACTGAATTTAAGGTTGGGTCAGCATGAGGAGAGGCAAGAAGGTGAACAATAGTTGGTTGGTTGGTCATAGCTCTAGCCTAAAACTTGGCTAGAGACATGCCTACAAATTTGCGAATAATGCCCAGTGGCCACTGGGAGGGTTTTAAGCTGGGAAATGCCCTATGGACTTTAGTTTGTGGCAGCCAGTTTATCAGCCAAGAATCTCCCACCTGGCTGCTAAGTGCTTTAAAGGATGGGGTGAATTGGGTTCATTGCTGTGGCCTCTAACTCTGCCCCTGGCACATCATAGGAACTGAATGGATGGAGTTTGAGGGAGCAATTCCAGATATACTAATGTCTGTGAGTTCTCAGCTTTTTTTTTTTTTAGAGACAGAGTCTCACTTTGTTGCCCTCAGTAGAGTGCTATGGCATCACAGCTCACAGCAACCTTCAGCTCTTGGGCTTAGGCAATTCTCTTGCCTCAGCCTTCCGAGTAGCTGGGACTACAGGCGCCCACCTCAATGCCTGGCTATTTTTTGTTGCAGTTTGGCCAGGGCCGGATTTTAACCTGCCACCCTCGGTATATGGGGCTGGTGCCCTACTCACTGAGCCACAGGTGCTGCTGGTTCTCAGCTCTTGTTCTCCCACCCTTCCCATCCTCGGGTGAGTCTTCTTTGATCATATGCTCTTAAATGGCCTTCCAGAGAGGTGTGTCTGGGGGCGGAGGGGAGGGTTTGGCTGCCTGGGGATGGGTTAAGTGGAAAAATTGGAAGTAAATGAGATAGCATGGGTGTTTACTCATCATCTTTAAACAAGTTGGGAAGGCTACCAGAAGAAGTAGAAGCAGTGACATTTGACTGAGGCCATGAAAGAGAGATCAGATTTAGACCAAGAGAGGTGGAAGAGAGAATCTTAGGTGGAAGGAACAGCTCATCCAAGAACATAGAGGTGCATAGAGAGGTGGGAGAGTTTCTGCCTGTGTTGGAACAGAAGGCAATCCAGTTTGTTTTATATTCTGGGAATGTGTAAGTGAAAGGGATAGGTAGGTGTGGCCAGAATGCAAAAGGTCTGGAAGATTTCCTTTAGTGGTGGGAGGAAGCACATGACCAAGCATCAGGAAAGGAGGCTCTACTGGGAAAGTGGTCCATACTCTTAAGCTAGAAGCCCAGGAGCCACTCTTGCTTCTTTTCTTTTCTTCAATCACCATATTCCAATTCAAAAGAACACCTTGTTGATTCTGCCTCCAATATACATATATCTTAAGCCTCGGGACAGTGCTTTACTTCTCCTGTTATCACCTTAGTTCAAATGTTCATGATTTCTGCCTGGCCTTTGTATATCCTCTGAATACACAGTCCATACTGAGGGGGAGTAGTAAAACTTACATAATGGTTAAGCACATAGGACTCTGGAGCTACTGCCTGGATTGGAAAACTTAAACTCCAGCTCTGCTACTCACTAGTTATACGTCCTTGGGCAAGTGACTTAACTTCTGTATGTTCAGATCCCTCATCTGTAAAACAGGCGGAAATAATAGTACTTTCCTTACTGAGTTGCTGTGAGTTAAACATATTTAAGTATTTGGAACAATGCTGGTGTACAGGAAAAACCGTTTAAAAGTTGGTCATCATTATAAATATAATCTATCTCTCTATATGTAGAATTGGAGGTTGCTTTATACATGTATCCTCTGCTGGAAGGATAATAAAACTTTTTATGTCAAGGTAATTGTGGATTTACAGTAGAGTTGCAAAGATGTTACAGTTTCCATATGCCCTTCATCCAGCTTCCTTAAACATTAACATCTTATATAAACTGTGATACGTTTATCAAAACTAAGAAATTAGCATTAGTATAATACTATTAATGAAACTTTGTAATTTATTTGGATTATTTGCTGTTCTAGGATTCAGTTTACGATACCAGATTGCATTTAGCAGTGGATGATCTTTTCTTTTTTCGAGACAGAGTCTCACTCTGTTGCCTAAGGCTAGAGTAACATGGCATCAGCCTAGCTTAAAGCAACCTCCAACTCCTGGGCTCAAGTGATCTTCCTTCCTCTGCCTCCCAAGTAGCTGGGACTATAGGCATGTGCATCCATACCTGGATAGCTTTTCTATTTTTAGAAGAGATGGGGGTCTCGCTCTTGCTCAGGCTGGTCTTGAACTCCTGAATTCAAGCAGTCCTCCTGCTGTCCTCAACTAGGATTATACGCCTGAGCCACCACACCCAGCCAGCAGTGGATTATCTCATAATGCAAATGGTTGGATCCCAATGCCTGAGAACCCTTCCTTGGCCTGCCAGACACTGAGGCCAATGCCAACTCCTCGGCAAGGCTTATGGGGCTCCTGCCTGCTTTTGCAGTCCTATCTCACCCTGCTTCAGGGCTTTGAGTAGGAGCCCCTGGGATTTCCTAAAGTTCAGCCACCAAACTCACCTCCTCTGCCTTCACCTGAGTTGTTCCATGGGCACCAATACTCTTCTCTTCTTTTTCGCCAGCTCCTTATCTTTTAGGGCTCGGTTTACATGTGTCACTTCCTTATGGTTGGCCCTTCCAACAGGGCGAGTTTCCTGCTGTATCCTCCTACAGCTCCATTTGCATACTTGTAACCACTTCAGTAATTATTTATAGTGCTTCATTCATTCCCACCTAGGCTGTCAGTTCCTCCAATGCAGGCATGATATCAGTCTTCTCTGCTGCATCTGCCTTGTACCTGGTAGGCATTTAATAAAACTATATTGATTGACTACTATACATCCTGTGCCACCTTTCGCCAATCCCTTCCCTCTATGAGTCTCAGTTTTCTCATCTGCCTACCAGGGAATTTAAATTGTTCCCTGGTTTTCAGACTGTGTTTTGAAAGCCCTAGAATTTCCTAGGGTCCTCACTCCTTGCTTCAGTAAGAGCCATGTTTAAAGTGTAGGTTGTTTTCATGCACTGAAAGCATTGGGTTTCTGAGAAAGATTCTTCTTCGTGGATTTTGAAGATTCTCCTGCTTAAAAAGATTTGAAAACCCCTGACAGCTCATTGCGTTATATATTATGTATTACATATAGTTGCATGATTTTATAACTCCATGTTTTTATTTTATTTTTTATTTTTTGGCAGGCAGTGGTGAGCCATTGAAGGCTTCTGAACAGAGAAGTGCTTATTGGGATCTGTCAGAGCTGGGCTTTCAGAAGATGAGTCTGGCAACGTGGGTAGGACGGACAGATGACGATTGGTCAGTGAAGGAGGAGGGAAGTGAGGAGAGAGGGTTGTCATGGAAGCCAAGGGAGAAGAGAATTTAATAGAGGAGGAGGAGGTTGCTAATAGCATCTAATGCTGTAGAAAACGGGTGGGGATCAGAAAGGGTCTTTGAAAAGCAGTGGCAAAACCACCAGTAGTCTTTAAGAGAATGATATTGGTGACCAAGCAGAGGCAGAACCCAAATCAAAAGGGGAGGAGGAGCGACTGGCAGGTGGAGAAGAAGAAGCCGCAGGTGTCCTTTCTGCTTTTGAGAACTTCGTTGGAGGACAGAATGAGTGAGAGGGATCAGAAGCTTGGAGATGGTTAGCAAGACAGGCCAAAAGGCTCATTTTCCTCCTTTTTTCATAGGAATTCAGAAGCTAAAGAGCTCCGTGTAGTCAGAGGGAAAAGATTTAGTAGACAGTGAGGGATTGGAGAAGCAGGTATAAGAAGTGAAAGAGGATGTAATTTATGGAGGTGGCCCTGGAGAAGATGGGTGGTGAGGGCGGCCAGCCATGGAAAAAAGAAGACCCATCTTTTTCTGAGCTTGGAGGGAAGGTGAAGAGAGCAGTGAAGGTGGAAGTTTGCGGATAGAAAACAGAAGTCATTGCGGTCAAGTGAGAGCTGAAGTTGGCCTGCAGAGAGAGGTTGGGAGGTGACTTCAGATTTCACAATTGGGAATGCCAAGTGGAGTGGAAGGGAGGTGTGATTAGCAATCCTCCAAAACATGCAAGGAGAAAGGAACAAGAGTAGTCAGTGTCTTCACAGGGAAGAGTTAGGACCAATAGGCATAACTCCCTTTTGGGGAGGTAGATTTCAGATTGGTCTGGGGAAGATTTGTTCAGGCTTCTGAGTTGACCAACAATGGAATGAGCTCCTGGGCACTTTTCAGAATGAGGTTGCAGGTCCATTTATGAGGGCTGCCGTAGCTGGGCTTCTTGTCTTAGATGGAGAGTCAATGTGATGAGCTCCATGTTCCCTCCTGGCTCCCAGCCTTGATGACTATTGGAATGAGAGCCCCCTCCAACGACAGTCAGTTTAGGCCACCTTTTCCATCTAGCCCAGGGCTGGGGGCAGCAAGGGGGTGCCTGAGATAAACCCAAACAAGGTGCCATCCTTCAGAAACTCTCCCCAGAGCCCCCCCTCAGCCTCCACAGACTCTTTCAGAGAGCCAGCTGTTGGGCTTGGAAAAGGCCCAAAGCCAACACAATAATGACTTCCCCTCCCGGCCATATCCTGGGCCCCTCTGTGTCATTCAGTAATTGGCTAATAAGGCTCACTTTGATGTGAGGGGAGCCCTATTCAGAAGTCCCCAAGATTCTCCAACCCCCTGAAGTCTGTTGCTAGGGGAGGATAGGTTGGAGTGGCATGCTGGCTGGGAGTCACCCCCTCCTGTGTCCCTGATCCTCAATCTGGGGTCAGTTGAGCCTGAGCACAAGGGAAGAGGAGAAGAGGAGGAATCCCATGGAGAAAGTATGGCCAAAGCCCTAGCCAACCCCAGAGAGGACTCACCTGGCATGGGTATCCCTTCCCTAACCTGACAGGCCAGCCTCACCCCAGGCAGTGTTCCTGGGGCTAGTTGGGAAGCCACAGAAGGTAATTACTGTTATCATCACCCTAGTGGCTGTGGTGATTATGGTGGTGCCTCCGCATCCCACAGTGCTCAGCAACATTTAATTACTGTTATTCCTACAGAGATCACAGCAGAGCCTCCGTATTGCCTTGGCTGCCATTGCTCTTGGGATGGATCAGCTACAAATAGCTGCACCCACTTCTGGGTCCAACAGTCCACCATGTCAATGTGCTACCAAAATGCCTAAAAAGGTAGCCAGCCTCTCCTTGTGGAATATGCATGGGTTTGGGGGTTAGAGCTCTGAGCCATGATAGGAAGGCCCCACTCCCATCTTGAACCACCCAATTCTTCAGAAAGAAGGGGCTCTAGAAAGTAGATTAGTGCATGCTCTATCTCTGGTCAGTAGGGCCTCCATACATTCTTGTGAATTGCCACATCTCAAACCGTGGGGAATTCTGAATGAGCAGAGGCAGCAGCATTCCTGATTAGGAGTGGGAGTATTTAAAACTCAACAGCAGTACTGAGAAGAGGGTTTCACTGGAGATCCATGTGGACCAGGGAGCTTAGATTGTGAGGGTGGAAAGGGACTAGGTAGAGATTAGTAAGGAACATGCCTGGTAGGGAAAGTGATGATGGTGGGGAGGACTCAGTGAAGGGAAGAAGACAGTCAGCCTCCCCTCATGTTCTCCATGTGATGGTGCTCTTATACCCAGGGCTGGGTGTTGTGGTCTGGATACTTACCAGAATGGACTACTGATCTAGAGGAACCATATTTTTTTGAGAGCCGTATGGAAACCAAGAAATGGGATTTATTATAAGAGAAGAATAGCATTCCTGGGTCAACCCAAGTCCAACGGAGTAAGAGCATGGTGGACACCTGCCCGGGAGTGCAGACGTGAGGCCGGAGCCATAGAACTGTGGGTCCTGCCTCTTTGCACCTGAGACACATCAGGATCTGATGAATGCCACATCTTTCTGCCCTGCAACCCGCACATCTGTGCAAGGGTGATTTTGCATAGCAACCTGCTGAAACCCCAGCTGGGGCCCTGAGTTACAAATCCCTGCTGAAGGAGGAGTCCTTTGGGAGAGAAGCAGCCCTGAGCCCAGAAATCCTGTGATCTGGGATAATGAGGGATGTTAGTGACATGGACAATCCCCAAATGAGGAAAATCCAAACCAGATTTCTATGAGGCGAGGTGAAGAGAACAAGAATTATACATACACCGCTTTACGATTCTGTAAAAATATGCACCTATTAAGAGAAAAATGTGAAGGTGACGTGGAGAAATGAAAATAATTTGTGGGTGAAGTTTTTTTAATTTTAATTTTATTTTAAAATTTACTTTAATATCATTACAAAGTTACTTTAATAATAGATTTAATTTTTTTCTATATTAGGTAAAGTGCTTTTCCTGCAGAAATGAGCTTCTGAATTATATTTGATTTAGGTTAATATTAATGCCCTGTACTCCTTGAGCACATGTTTCTAGGGAGAGGTATTCCAGGAGGGCACATCCAAAGGACAGACAATGCCCACGCAGATAACTGAATTTTGAGGACCCTGAGAGCATGTGTAGCTCAGGAGGCAGCCTCATGGGGGAGGGTATGATGATCTGAAGTTGGGAGAAGGAGATTTAAGTCCTGCCTCTGCCATTTCCTGTGAGATCTTGGCCAAGAAGGGTGACCAAACATTCTAGTTTACCTAGGACTGAGGAGGGGAAGGTTTCCAGGATATGGGACTTTCAGCGCTAAAACTGGGAAGGTCCTGGGAAAGTAGGACAAGTCTGCCACCCTAATAACAACCTATTTTACTTTTCTGGACCTCAGTCTCTTCATTTGTAAGATGATGTTGATGATGCCTGGGACCTTTGTATAAAAAAGCACTCTGTAGGCTCGGTGCCTGTGGCTCAAGCGGCTAAGGCGACAGCCACATACACCTGAGCTGGCGGGTTCGAATCCAGCCCGGGCACACCAAACAGCAATGATGGCTGCAACCAAAAAATAGCCGGGCATTGTGGCGGGCGCCTGTATTCCCAGCTGCTTGGGAGGCGGAGGCAGGAGAGTCACTTGAGCCTAGGAGTTCAAGGTTGCTGTGAGCTCTGATGCCGCAGCACTCTATCCAGGGTGACAGCTTGAGGCTCTGTCTCAAAAAAAAAAAAGCACTCTGTGAAATCAACCATCTTCACACCTGTGGGGGATGATGATGATGATTGGTAGGGTGGGATGGGAGAGGGGAAGTGGGAGAAGGGGTTGTTCTCCCCTGCCTGGAGGTCTGAAAGACCAAGAAGCTGTCTGGTGAACACTATCATCTGTATATGGAAAGTTTAAGACAACGGGGTCCTCACAACAGGGTTTTAACAGTTCACTCAAGAAATGTCTAGGTACTGGGCTAGGCCTTGGGATACAGCCTTGGGGTGAGATGACAGGGAAATCAAGGGGCCTTTGGGAATGTTGGGTCCACAGGGACCCTTCCCTTGTCTAGAGGGTCAGGAAGGGTCTGGAAGCATCTCTGCAGAGTCAACAGAGCCCCCAGGCAGGAGGACTAACGTGGGGAAATTGGGAACAGGGGAAGGCAGCAAGAAGGCACAGAAGCTGGGCGCATTGAACTGAGGGTAGTTCAGTCTGGCAGGTGCAATGCGAGACAAGGGAATGGGGGGTGCTGTGTGGGGTGTGGGCCCACATTGTATGGGCCTTGTTTGCTGCGTTATGGAGTCTTGACTTCTTCCTGAGGGCAGCAAGGAGCCATGGTAGGGCTATAGCTGTTTTGCACTTAGCCACTCGGCAGCCCCCACCCATATTGTGCTCAGATGGTGTTCCTGTGCCAGGAACCTGTTTGGCCCGTTAGGCTCGGGTCCTCTGGACCTGAGGGTACCAGCTTTGTCTGTCCTGCTCTGAAGGCTCAGAGCCTAGCCCATCTGCAAAGCACTCCTGCAGCTCCAAACCTGGTGCAGTCAGTCTGAACATTCCCCTGGCAGGGTCCTGCTGCCTGGCACAGACTGTGGCTCCAGAGAGCAGAGTGGCGCCCCTTCCCAAGCACACTGCTGTCATCACAGTGTGTCTGTGTGGGTTGGATGGCTGCGTGGCAATGTTGCTCAGGGCATGCTGGGGGCTCATGAAACCTGGGCAGCCAATAAATAACAAACAATTACACAAATTGTCCCAGGAACAGGGAGGTGGGTGCACACCCATATGCACGTGTGTGCACACGCTTGCATGCACACACACATTCAGATTCACTGACATTTATGCCCACACTTTCATTGAAACTCGGGCAAATGGAAATATTCCCTGCTATACCTGGATGGGATGAACAGGCATAACATTACCTTACATTACATTCATCCGAGACACGCCCAGCCAACACTGAGGCACACAGGTTGTAAATGCTACGTGGCCTCTCACAGATGCCTGCACACCTAGGCTGGCCCATACCCTCTCTCTTATAAACACATTAGAGGGATTAAAAAGGAGCATCCACATCGTGTGTTTAGCACAATGCCTGGCACATGGGACTGTTATGTTACATTTTAATATATTAAGGTACTGCAATGTCGCAATGTACCAACACACTTGTACACATACATACATTGACTCCATTCAAAACAGGTGCAAACACAAGAACCCCACCCTTGCATAGGCCTGGCGCCTATGCTCCCATGTACACAAACAAGATCACTGTCAAAGATATGCGGGTTGCCATAATTTGGTCTCCCTGTTGCACCTACACACAATCACAACAGCAATAATAATAATAGCAAAACCAGGTTGGGTGATTGCTTTATATTTTTCAAAGGGCTTTCAGACCTGTAATCTCATTTGATCCTCACAGCAGCCCTGTGAGCTAGGTGGGTGGAGCAGGCATTATTACCCCAGGTTTACAGCTGAAGCCACAGAGGCCAGAGGGTGAGGTACGCCATCTGGGAGGCAGCCTGAAGCTCAGATCTGTCTTCTCGGTAGTGAGCTTCCCACGGCCCTTGGACACCTATTTGACCACTTTCAGCTCTTACCATGGAAAGCAGCAGCCAGAGCAGGGGCTGGCTAGATTCTTGATTCCTGGTCAAAACATTTCCCAGAGTCAACCCCAGCTGAGAAGTGGGAATTGGAGGCTGATAAAGGGAAACTGCCATCATTAGAAATCCCATAAAGTCTCATTTACAACTCCCCGTCAGATGAAAGGAGCAATTGGCCGCGTTGGAGGGAAAAGCAAATACCGATTTCCTTTAGGGGCACAGCCTCAGACAGTTGATCCTGGAGGGGCCTAAAAGGTCCTGGGGAGCTGGGATCCTGTCCCTTCTGGGCTCTCCCCAAGTCTGTGCACTTCCTCTCCCCTCTGTCTGTCTAGGCTAAGCTCTAGTTTGAGGAGAAGGAAGAGAAAAAGACAAAGAGGGGGTTGTCCCTCTCTCTCTCTCCCCACACCCTTGGTGCTGCACCTTCAGGCACACTGTCTCCTATCTGGCTGGGGCAGAAACAAGCTATATGCCCTCTCTCACCTGGACTGCCAGGGCCACAGAGGCCAGGCCTTTAGATCCAACAATTTTTTTTTGTAGCCCTCCGTAGAGTGCCGTGGCATTGCACAGCTCACAGCAACCTCTAACTCCTGGGCTTAGGCGATTCTCTTGCCTCAGCCTCCCCAGTAGCTGGGACTACAGGTGCCCGCCACAACGCCCAGCTATTTTTTTGTTTTATAGTTCAGCGAGGCCAGGTTTGAACCTGCCACCTTCGGTATATGGGGCTGGTGCCCTACTCGCTGAGCTACAGGCACTGCCCCAGGTCCAACAACTTTGAAAGGTGACAAGAGATGCTTATTTCCAAGGCCTGTGCTCAGTAGGGAGGTGGCCTGATGGCAAATGACAGGTAGAGTGATGGTCACTTCTTTTCCTTCTTCTGCTGCTGTTTCCCTCTGATTTCATTATCATCGTGTGCCTTAGTTTCTCCATCTGCAAAATGGGCATAGTAACACCAAACTCGCAGCATGGTTGTGGGGATGAGATAAGAGGGGGTATGTAAAGCCTACAGCACAGTGCTTGGCACACTGCTGGGCCCCATGGTGTCTGTCTCCCACCCTGGCAGCTTCTAGAGGAGTGCCTCCACTGCCAGGGCTGGAGGGGTGGCAGGGCAAGAGGCGCTTCCCCAGGCTCCTGGGTGTGTCAGCTCTGGCTGGGAGGGAAGGAGGGAGGGGACATCTGTTTGACACTCTTGTCAGCATCCGTTACCTGGTGTGTATTTTCCCAGGAGCTGATTACATTACAGCATGTGTTGATAAACATTTGGAGTCGGAGTAGAGAGGAAACTGAGCAGAATGTTAAGCGGGCGGTGGTTTGGTCAGGAGATTCTGAGGAAGGGCTGGCTGTGATGAGCTGGAAGTGGTGATGGCCCCAATCTGGAGCTTCTTAGCCTGCCCATCCCCTTCCTCTTTCTGGGTTCTCTCCTCGCTACTGCTCTGGCCCCCACCAGGGCATCCAGACATGGCTCCAGAAGCAGTATGTTATAGCAGAAAATGTGGGATTTGGACCTTAAGCAGTTATGAGTGTCCAATCCTGGCTAGGCCACAGATTGGCTCTTGACACTCTGGACCAATTCCTTATCTCTCTGAGTCTCAGTCTCCTCCTCTGTAAAATGGGTTTGACATCCATTCCATTGAGTAAAGGAAGGGTTAAATGAGAAGACACCCTCCATGTCTCACACATAGAATTAAGCACCTGGTAACCATTGGCTCTTTTCCTATTGTCCCCAGTGCACCTGCAGTGAAAAAGATCACCTTGGACTAGATTGCGCCTCAGGGACAGCGGCCTGTGAATAGGGCACCGGAGTAGGTCACCGGCCCCATATACCAGAGATGATGGGTTCAAACCCAGCCCCAGCCAAAACTGCAAATAAATAAATAGATTGTGCTTCAGATGTTAGGCAACTGTTTCTTATTTCTACTTTGAACTAAGAGGAAGTGGGCTCATGCTCTTCATAAGGCAAACTCACCTACTCCCAACCCTGGCTAGGGCTGGATCAGGAAACCCAGGGTGAGTGTTGAAACTTCCTTCCCAAGTGTTTATATACCTGTGCACTTATATGACAGCTGTAGCTAGGTAATTATTTGTATGGCTATCTGCCTGATGTCTTTCTCCCTCACTAGTCCATAAACTCTCCGAGGATGGAGACTGTGTTTGCTTGGTCACAAATGAATGGCCACGATCTAGCCCAGGGCCTGGCACTGGCAGGAATGAATGGCTCTCATCTATCTGATTGGTCTGGAGTAGAATAGGCAAGATAATCCAGCTCACAGTTCCGTGAGTCTTATTCCACCGTTGTTTCTGACCTTGGAACATTGGTTATGCCTCCCCCTTGCCCTTTGGCATACATTACCTCGAGTTAACTTTTCCTGTGCAGACCTCTAATTTCCCTGAGGTTGTGGCCTTCTCGACAAAGAGGGTTATTTAGACTTTCAAGAGAAGGATGTGTAACTGTCCCTCTGTCCAACTGCCCAATTCAGTGAGCATGAATAAATGAGCAAATGAATGACTTAGAGAATGTTGTCCCTATTTCCCTCTCCTTCCTCTGCTGGCCCTTGAGTAAGCAGGCACCTGTCGCCCCAGACCACCGCCCGGTGCAGTGGCGCTTCTGATGCTGCTGGGGCTGCCTGGAGGCCAGACGAGCACAACGGGCCCAGCGCCACCTAGCGGGCGCGAGGCCCGGGAGAGCGCGTCCGGGTCCTCCCGGTCTACGGACCGGCGGCTGCCCCATAGGGCAGAGTCGCAGAGGCTCCAGCCTCTGCCCTGGTCGGCCCCATTCTCTGTGTCCAGAGAGTGTGGAGATCCTCGGGGGAACATACTTTCCCTGCTTCCGGGGAGTCCTGCCCCTACGGCAGTCAGCTGGGGCGCCCAGGAGGCGGCCTCCCGCCCCTCCCCCCGCACATGCCGTTCCCTCTTTCTGTGCCACAAAGGGGCCATTGATTAGGAAGAGTAGACGGGTTGTGGTAGCGGAGCTGGGGCACACGCGCGCGGACGCCCCGCCTCCTGCAGCGCCCATCGCTCTGCTGGGGGCGTGGGCCTCGGTGTGCTGACGGTCAGGAAGGCGCAGCCTCCCGAATGCGGCTCCTTGCCTCCTGCTCGCTCTCTCTGTCTCCTCTCCGCCTCCCGACCCTACCCTCTGCCTAATTTTTGCAAGTGGATCATCCGCCTTTGGATGAATCCGCAGCAAATGGTTCATTCCGGGTACCTCCCCCATCCCCCGCTGCGTGGTTTCCTTTCCCCAGCAAAGATCTTCCGTGGCACTTAGGGGCTCTTTTTAATACCAGGCGAAGCCAATATTGTTAGGAAGGAAGAAGGGCTGTGGCAGCTGCTGCAAAGACAATCAGCAGTAATGCAACCCGGGCTGATAGGAAGGTCCTAATAGCTGCAGCGCTGGTTTATCAGCGCTGGTCCTCCCCACCGAATGGCTAATAGGGGGCACGCAGCTCCCAGAGGAAGAGACGTGGGGCCGAGGGCTGCGTGAGGTGGCGCAGGAGAGGGCAGGAATAGTTTCAGCCCCAAGATTTCTCTGGATCCCTCTTCTTATGCTATCTCTAAAAGGAAACTGTCTGGACCCAAGGGTGTCACTGGATCTGAGCCTTTGCAAGAGGTGCGACTTCTGACCCTTCTGCCAACTGGTTGGATTCCTTCTGTGATGGGGAAGGAATCACTGCATCCGCCTTCAGAGGCCAGGACTGCCTCAGGCTCCGTATCGGTCCACCTGCAGCAGAGGTAGAACCAACACCCGATTATGCAGCCCCATGCTGGTCCCTGCCCCCCAGCCTGCCTCAGAGCTGAGCCGTGGTATGGGTGGGGTTGGCTGGCAGTTAGCAGCTGTAAAAAGGGAACTGGGAGTGGTAGAAAACAGGTTCCTCGGAATCCTACCTGGTACCTCCCTCAGAGCCCCCGTTTGCCACCTGGATGTCTGTGTGTGTGTGCAGGAATTGGCTGGGGGGTGGGATGCTGGCTTGCCTGGTTTATACCACTTCTCCCTGAGCCCCAAAGTCAACCAGAGAGTATATCCTGTATGTGTGTCCCCATGTGTGGGCAAGGCTGTGCCCATGTGGGTACCTGTGTTTATTCACATACTCACAGGCTTTCAGAGTTGGAAGGGACTTTGGAAGAGACTTTCCCCTCCCCCTCTGCCACATCCATGCCAAACACTCATCTGGACTCTGTTTGGTCATTCCCAGTGAATGGAAACTCACTTCTTTCCCAGGAAACCCATCTCTGCTGAGGGTGAGAATACTGAGCTGGAGACTGTGCCAGACAACCCCCTGCCCACATGTGGGCATAGCAGGGGCAGGACAACGTGCACTTCAGGTGTTTCTAGTTACAGCTAGAGTTTACCAAATACCTGCTAATGGCCAGCACTGGACTAAGTGGTGCATGTAGATTGACTTCATAATCTTTCTAAAATTCTGTGATGTCATGTTTGTCTTTTATGCCGTGGTATTGAAGAGGAAACTGAGCCACAGAGAAGTTAAGGCACTAGGCTAGAGTCTCACGGTCAGGAAATGGAAAAGGCAGAAATTCTGGCTCCACCTGAGTTTAACCACCACATTCTATGATTGCAGGCTATCCAGAGAGAAAGAGAGAGAGTGTGAGCAAGTGAAGAGTACGTGCACACACCTATATGAATACCTTCACCACCATTTCTGCAAAGCAGAGCTCAAAGGTGTTATAGACAACTGCGTATACTGGATAAGGAATTAAGACATCAGAAATTGCCTTTCTTCCTCTTCCTGCCTTTTTCCTTTCCCTTCTTCCTCCTTCATCATCACCATTGCCCTCGCCTTTATCTTATTAAGCACTTGCGTGTTCAGGGGTTCTCTTGAAGCAAGAAAATTTGGGAGTTTCCAAGGCCAAGACAGATATACGGGCCTAGGCAGACATCAGGAGATATACTGACAGTGAAGTAGCATGAGATAAATGTGTTTGGTAGCTGGGAAATAACTAGGGGAGATATGTATTTACATTCTACACCAGCCAAGGGTTAGGTGGGACACGGTTCGGAAAGTTTTATGTTCAATTTTACATCTAGAGTTTGAGATAAGGCTATGGTGCTGCTATCAGGAACTTTCCCGCCATCTTGGTTTTTCCATCTGTCCCCCAAAGTGAGACTTGGATAGTGTGGGGGTGAGGGACTGAGCACTGGATTGGGAGTTGTGGTACCTGGGGCTGTGACCTTGGTTCTGCAACCTTGGCTCTGCCATCAGCTTGCCGTCTTACCTTGGGTAAATTACCTCACTTGCCTTGCTTGTAAAATGAGGGATTAAGACAGAATGGTCTATCAAGATCCTTCAGTGGGTGCACTCCCTGAAATCTGTCAACAGGGTTGCTGTGTGCAGCTGAGTAGGTTGTACACTGTGCAAGGACATCTGGCCAAGAGAAAGATGGGGGCTGAAATCTAGCCTAAACTCTTTCACCAGACTGCGTGCCCTGATGGGATCTGCATCCAACTGGAAAAAGAGGCTCTTTTTCTAATTTGTGCAAAGGTATCACACGGACTAGCAAGGTCATCCCTGTTGCCTGTGGTTGGAGTTGGAGCTGGGGAGGCAGTGGTTAGAGGAGTTTCTGTAACAGAAAGTCAGATTGTAAGTTGGGGATGAAAGATAAAGGCTGTAGAGGTAGAATCAGGGAGCGTTTCTGTGGTCTGCGGACATGAAGGTAGGGCAGAGAACAGTCAAGGAGGTTGGGGGTAAGTGTTGAGAGACAGGTTCCTGCTGACAGTGGGCGGCCCATGTAGGCTGGGCCCTTAGGTTTCTGTCAGAGTGCCCAGGGAGCAGTGGTTCTCCTGCTTCCCAGCCTAGCTCACTCCTGTCTCCAGTCACCTCAAGGCAGCCATTTTTGGAGTGGCCTTTTCTGCCAAGATTCCCTTTGGAGAGAGATAAGAAGGCGTTGAGTTTTTCCAGGGCCCTCCCTGAGAGGGCTGCGGACTCTATAGAGGATGTGTCCTTGTTCCACAAATGGTTTTGGAGGCCCACTCTGGGCCAGGACCCTGTGGTGCATAGGTTGGTGTGGACCCTGCCCTCAGGGACCTTATGATCTAGAAGTGGCCTCTGTCCCTGGGGGTAGGGAGGTCTGGGACATTGAGGATAGTCTGGTATCTACATTGGGCTTGGTCTGGTCTAAGGTGAAGACTCATACCCTAGAATGCTAAGGACTATGAGAGGCTACCAATTTGGGTCTCATTGGCACTTGAGAAGTGGTAGATTAGATTTTCTGGGGACAGATTTATGAGGCCCCCCAGCATCCAGGGAGAATGTGAGGATCATTGAGGAGGAAAACTACTGGTGTAGAGCTTCTCCAAAGGAGGGGAGGCAGCAGGCAGAGGGTCTTCAGGGGCACAGCCTCACTGTCTTGGCTGGGGGCATCAGGAGGATGTCCTTTAGCTAACCACCCAGACTGGGCCTCTGGACACTATTCTGTCTCCCTCTTCTGTCCCTACTTCCAGCACATAACTGTTCAGAATTCTTCCCATTCTTTTGGCTCTTTGGAACAAATCTCACATTCTCTGGCTTTTGATTCTCTTTCATGAGAGAAAGTCCCCTCTTCGATCTAAATCCTTCTTATTGGGGGTCTTACACGTTCTCACATGGCACACATAGCAGGCACAGGTTTGGATGCCAACCTGTGCTAAAGGCCAGGCCTTCCCAGGTCACTCTGTCTCCTTGGCAGTCCCAGCACTGTCATCTCTGCAGTGACATCTATAGGAATATCGGCATGCCTGTGCTAGGCAGTCCCACCCCTCTCCCAGGGTGCCCACTATTCCTATTCTTTAGAAGAAAGGGACCACAGGGCACCGATCATCTGTTTTATACTCGCAGGGTGGCTGTGCCAGTGTATTTTATTTTCAGGGTATCTCTACCCCCTTACATTCAGTCTCCAGTACCCAGTGACATCACCTATGGGCTCTGAGTAGCTTACCCTGGAGAGAGCAGTTCCTGGAGGGAAGTAACAGTGTGTCCCCTTCCCTGTGTGACAGTCATGATACTAGATAGTAGTAATAATAACAAAGAGCTAATACTTCCTGAGCTCTCACTGTGCCAGATGTTCTAAGTGCCCATGTATTAGTTTTCCCTTGCTGCTATAACAAACGGTCACAAACTTAGTGGCTTAAAACAACACAAATTTGTTACCTTCCAGTTCTGTAGCAAGTTGGAAGTCTGACACAAGACTCATGGGCTAGAAATCAAGGTGTGGGAGGGCTGCATTCTTTTCAGGAGCCTCCAGTGGTGATTCTACTTCTTTGCCTTTTCCAGCTTCTATAGGTCACTTGGCTTGTGCCTCCTCCTCCGTCTTCATGCCCAGC
Organism: Perodicticus potto; assembly: GCA_963574655.1. Classification (NCBI taxonomy): domain Eukaryota; kingdom Metazoa; phylum Chordata; class Mammalia; order Primates; family Lorisidae; genus Perodicticus; species Perodicticus potto. Next base: position 18,246 of record CAUYRH010175412.1, on the reverse strand, counting down.
AAATGCTGCATCTTTCTGACACTTGTCCCCTTACCACTTCTCTCTCTCTCACCCAGCCAGGAAAGGGTCTCTGCTTTTAAGGACTCATATGATTAGGTTGGACCCACCTATGTGATCCAGGGTAATAATGTCTCCATCTCAAGGGCCAGACTTGAAGCACATCTACACTTTCGTCATGCATGACAATATATTCACAGGTCCCAGGGATGGAGACGTGTACAGCTTTGAGGTCCATTATTCTGTCTACATTCTTAAATTTTTTCATACAAAGGTAGGTAGTGTTATCACTTATTTTAAAGATAAGGAAACTGCGGCATAGAGAAGCTAAATAACTCACCCCAGTTTCCTGGGTGAGTTCGTTTGGGGTTCAGATGAGATAGCCTGACTCCACAGTTGTACCTTAATCACTGTGACAACATAGGAACAGGAGAGCAGGAAGCACAAGACATCCAAGTTTCACATTCCCCCTAGATCAGCTGAGCAGTGGTGTTATGTATTTATTGAGCACCTGCTGTGTCGGGCCCTGGGAGGGGCTCCCAGGGGTACATGACAGAGCTCTAATCTGAATCCAGGTACTGAGATTATTCTCTTTCCATATCCTATCGCTGTGTGAAAGGATGTGAGAATCTCCTGCAGAGGTTAAGGAGGAGAAAGGATTGAGTTATGGTGGGGGCTCGTGGGACAAGGGTCTGGATTGGAGCAGTGAGCTGTGTCCTGTTCCTTGTGGGAACCTGCTGGATCAGATGAGAGCCTGTGGGGCTGACTCACCAGGCCCCCTCTTCTTGCCCGTCCATCACAACCATCACAATAGGGAATGGGCCCTCCGTGAGTCTGGGGCCCACAAATCATGGAAATTAAGACCAATTAGAAGGGGAATCAGCAGCCCTTGGCAGCGCTTCCGGCAACAGAGGCAGCTCTGGAGCTTTATGGGATGTTTCCTCCCATTTTGTGGTCCAGCTGGGAGGCAGAAGCATGCCAGCTCAGCACAAGGCCTTGTCAAGATGCTTCTGTGCAACTAGAAGGGCGGACATTATCTTCACAGGATTCTCAGCCCTCTTAGCAACCAGCCACCTGTTCTGCCTTCTGGGCCACTGGGACCACTAAAATCCTCATCTAGTCTGCCCACAGGACCCTGTCTCAGCCTCATCCTGCAGGCTTCTTTTTCTTTACACACTAGCTGCATCCTCCATCCAAGACCTCTGGAGAGTCACGCCTGGGGACCTGGAGGAGAGTCACCTTGAGGACCTATTCAAGGTACCTGCCTCGGCTCTGTGCCCTCTCTCTGCCATGCTGCTCGCCACCTGGCTGGCCTTTCCACCGCCTTGCCAAACACAGCTTTTGAATAAACCTTTCTCCGCATTTTCTTCCCCAGGGAAAAGGTGGCTAAGATCTCAGAAGGCGTGTAGACCAGAGTAGTAGAGACCTCCTTGGCTTTCTGGTGGTGGTGCCAGGATGGGGACTATTGGCTAAAAGCCAAAAGCTGGCTTGGCGCCTGTGGCTCAACGGGCTAAGGCGCCAGCCACATACACCTGAGCTGGCAGGTTCAAATCCAGCCCGGGCCCGCCAAACAACAATGACGGCTGCAACCAAAAAATGGCTGGGCGTTGTGGCGGGCGCCTGTAGTCCCAGCAACTTGGGAGGCAGAGGCAAGAGACTCGCTTGACCCCAGGAATTGGAGGTTGCTGTGAGCTGTGATGCCACAGCACTCTATCCAGGGTGACAGCTTGAGGCTCTGTCTCAAAAAAAAAAAAAAAATAAATAAAAGCCAAAAGCTAAATGAGCTCTCTGGTTTCCCACGTCTTTTGCAGCCTTTAATCCCTGCTCCCTTAGTCTCCTCTCCTTCCCCCATGCCCTTCCCTGTCCTGTGGTCAGAAGGACAGAGATAGGCTTGTGGGCTGGACACAGGAGCTGGGGCTGAACGGGTCCTGAGAAGGGCAGAGATGTCTCTGGAATTGGGGTGTATCTGGGACAATGGAGAGCTGGTTATTTACACCCTTCTCTGGGAGAGAGCTACCATGATGCAAGGGGGTACCGCTTGCCCACACTCGGCCCTGGGGTCTGGCTTTTTAGGGTATGCCTGCTGCACTGGGTTGAGGTCACCTTCTAAAGAGAGAGAGACCTGGGAGGAGTGGGGGGCTTTCTGCTGCTATGCCACCACCCTGCCCTAGGTCTCTGAGCTGGCCATCAGCTGGCCCTCTCCATCACTTCTTCCATCAGCGGAGTCCCAGCCACACCTGATTCAGCTGCAGATGAGGTCTTATGGTGGGGGACAGGGACTAGGAGACGAACTGCACACAGCAGTGCCTGTGCCCTTAGTATTGTGGGCCGACTGAAGGATAGGGGGAAGGGCAAATTCCTGAGGGCAGACTCAGCCCCTCAATACACAAAGACAGATGGCCCAAGGCAGCAGCACGCGGGGACCATTGGCTCTTCTTGGGGGGCTGGGTTGCTGCCCCACAGCCTAAAGCCCATCCCTCCCTCCCTCCGGGCCTCCCCCTGAGGGCTACTGGGGTGGTTCCCAGTGCCACCAGTCTCTGGCTCTCATCTTGATAACTCAAGGCATTTTGGCTTCAGACTCATGTGACTGGCTTTGAGCAGGTGGCTTAACCACTCCATGCCTCAGTTTCCTCACCTATAAAATGAGAATGACAATAGCACCAACCTTGTAGGGTTATTATGGGCATTAAATGATTTAAATATATAAAGTGTATAGAATGATACCTGCCACACAGGAAGTGTTCTATAAGTATTGGCTATTATTATAATTATTGCTACTCATGTTATTTAAAAGTCCATATGATGCAGTTTTAAGAGTGCAGGGTCTGGGCTCGGCGCCTGTGGCTCAACGGGCTAAGGCGACAGCTACGTACACCTGAGCTGGTGGGTTCGAATCCAGCCCGGGCCTGCCAAACAACAATGACGGCTGCAACCAAAAAATGGCCGGGTGTTGTGGCGGGCAGCTGTAGTCCCAGCTACTTGGGAGGCGGAGGCAGGAGACTCGCTTGAGCCCAGGAATTGGAGGTTGCTGTGAGCTGTTATGCCACGGCACTCTATCCAGGGTGACAGCTTGAAGCTCTGTCTCAAAAAAAAAAAAGAGTGCAGGGTCTGGAGTCAAGCAGACCTGCATTGGAGTCCTAGATATTCCACTACCTTTCTGAGTCTGTTTCTTTATCTATAAAATAGGAATAATAATAATAATAATAAACAGACCTCATAGAGTTGTAATGATTAAATGAGATGCCTATAAAAATTTGCTGAATGAATGGTAAAGTACCAAGTACAATACATTGCTTTATCTTCCTGGATTGGGATCAGCTTGAGGACGGTCTGTAAAGGAGCAAGTAGGATTCCCAAGGAATAGCCATGACCTTCAGGGTAGCCAAATTGTGCCAGGAAGTTCCACAGGAAGGGTGTTCTTGATTGGACAATGTGACAACTCAGAGCAGAATCCTGGTTCTGTTCCCAGGCCACCGTGGGCCCCAGAAGTGGCAGGTAAGATGATGGGACCTTGTTTCTGTCTGGGCTTTTGGCTTTGAGAGTGTGGGTAGACACATGCCTTGGCTGGGCCTGTGAAGGAGGCAGGCTGGGCTTCATTCATGCCAGGCACCTGCTAATGCTGGTGGCACACTCAAGGTGGTCAGACATGGCTGGGAGGAATGAGACGTGTGTCACTCCCGAGAGAGGCTTCCCTGACCTGCAAATCTCAGGCAGGACCCTGTTCCAGCCTCTCAGGGCTCTCCATCCTTTGTCTTTACAGCTGTCATCATGATTTGTTACATAAGGAAAAATTTATGTGATTTTTGAAAGTCTATCTTCCCGCTAAAGGTAAGCACCATCAGAGTAGAGACTGAATCTGGATGGTTCACCATAGACCCAGGGCCTGTAATTGCCCACAGTATTATGTGATCAATCATTTCTTGGTGACTGAGTATATAATAATAGTAGCTAATACTAGTTTAGCTTTTTTGGGTGTCAGCCATTTTTCTCAGCACTCGACATATATTAACCCATATAAATTTCACACTATCCCTAAGAGATGGCTATTAATATAATCCCTATTTTACAGATAAGGAAACAGATACAGAGAGGTTAAGTAACTTGCCGAAGATCACACAGCCATCAATTGGTGGAGCTGGGATTCAAACTAGGTGTTTTGTCTTCAAAATCCATGCTTTTAACTGCAGCATTTTACTCTCTCCTTAGAGGAATGAATGAATGACCCATGTTGACCCATATTTATAATGCATATATCATTTCACTTTGGGGGAGGGAGTGAATGGTGTGGCTTCTCCACATTAGGCCTCATGGTACTGAGAAGCAGGACTTATCTGGAGAGGGACAGGGAACCCATAGAAGACCCTTTGGAGGAGGTTTCCTTCTCATTCCCGGCCCCTTCCCCACTTGAGTGCTGGGGGGTAGGAGGTGGGTGAGCACACAGGTATCTCTAATTTGGGAGTGGTTCCTGGATTCTTCTTCCTAGAATTGAGGAAATGCAAGGAGATCAGGCATGGGCATATGAACCCCTGAATTCCCTTCCTGATCTCTGCCTCCTTGCAGGCCTTCTATGTTCCTAGGGACTCCTGCTAAGGGGGTAGGGTCTTCCTTGTCACTGTAGGAGGGGGTTGAGGAAGATGAGTCAGGAAATGTTTCTATTCAGGTGGTGCCTGGTTCCTGCCACATAGCCTTCAGTTCTGCTCTTTTCCTGCCTATCTCTGCACCCCCACTCCCACCCCCAGCATTTCTTTTCCTAGCTGTTTTGTTCCTGGCATGTCCTGTTTTCTCTTCTGGCCAGACCTCTCCTTGCCACAGTCACCCCCTGTCCATGCACTAGCCTCTTCTTCCAGATACCTTCCTTCCTGGGTATGACAAACACAAGAAGGAACAGGATCTGTGTTGCCCTCTTGGAATCCATCCTTAGCCCAGATTCCTGCCAAGGGAGGGGGCATGTTTCAGCACAATCCTGCCCTCCTTAGCCCTGTTGATGCTGTTGGCAATGATCAGGGTGAGATAAAGACAGAGCCAAATTTCTTCTAAGGTGTAGGTGGGGGTGGGTGAAGAAGGAATCTGATTCTCTACAAAGCCTTGGTTTTGCTAAGTGGGAATGCAAGTCTGGGGGCAGAGCTGAATTGCTCAGGACTTAAGCAGGGCACAACTCTATCCTGTAGAGTCCCCTTTCTCTGACCTCTGCCCCACCCCACACCTCCAGGGCTCAGTATTACCTCCAAACCAACAGGGAACCAACATTTAACCAACACAGCACCTCTGACTATGACTATCCTCTGGCTCTGGCTGAAGGCAGAAAGCAGTGAAGCAGGGGGTTTGCATTCTGGTCTCTGAGAGTCTAGTGTCTTCACTCACAACACGGAGATGAGGTGGGGCTGGAGCCATCTGACTTCTAGGTCACCTCCAGGTTTAGGATTTCAGGAAGATGGTACTACCTGGGAAGCCCCTGGGACTTTTTAAACAGAAACTAAACCTTTTGGGAACATGAATTAAAGAGAACAGCAAGGGAAGTACCCACTTTGTGGTTGGTACAATGCCAGGGGCTTCACATTTGCTATCTCATTATCTCATTTAATCCTCCCAGGAATTTTCTTCTTCTTCTTTTTTTTTTTTTTATAGAATAAATGAGATCTTGGAAAGACTTAAGTAACTTGTTCAAGGATACCAAGTATAAGAGGTAGAGCTGAAATCTGTTGTTGGGATTGTATGACTCAAAGTCTGTGTTAGGTGCACTGCTTGGGGAAAGAAACAGGTGAGGTGGGGGGCTAGGGTTGGAACTGTATGAACTGGAATGCTGCTCACCATCCCAGAGCAGAGAGATTTGTCCCAGGGCTGGAGAGTAAGGCAGGAGGAATCTGAGCAGTGTCTGGGAATTGCTAGATGGGGTCCTGGGAAAGGGACAGTTGGGATGCCTGGCCCCAGAAGTGGTAGCATGCTTGTGGGGGTTTTCGGTCTGTGGCCCCCTGCAGGAGTGCCCTGGCCTGCCTGCCCTCCAGGCTACTGGGTCACGTGCCTACACTGCACACAGGCACAGACATGTGCTGTCATCCTCTGTCACCACCTGCTGCCACAGGCACAAGCCTGCACCTGGCTTACTCTGACAACACTTCACCTCCTGGTGCTAACCTTGGCTATCCTGTTCCCAGCCCCACCCCCATCCCACCTCTCTCTCTGTGTATGTGTCTTCCTCCTTGGCCTGCATAAATCCCTGTTGTCTATTTGCCTTTCTTGGGTTTGCACAAATATGTACACACAATATTATAATCTCTCTCTTCTTTTCTTTCTCTCTCTCTCTCTCTCTCTCTCACACACACACACACACACCAGTCTATTTCTCTGCTTCTCAAGTTCTTATCTGCTGCTCCTCCTTTCCCTCTAGTTCCGGGTCCTGGAGAACCACATTCATCTTCAAAGGATCTGTATTATTTCTTCTCTTGTTTCTCTCCCCATTGACTGTTTCCCCCTGATTTCCTGTGGGCTTGACTGTTGAGGGGCTCTGCCGGGCCTGCCACTGACCTCTCAGGCTATGTAAGCCCTTGGGTTCCTCTTCCCCTGGCTAGGGAACTGGACAGGGAAACCTCCTGGAAGTGGCATCCCAGGGGCACCTGGCCAGGGAATGGCTCTGCAGGTGGGGACAGGCAGGGCTGGCTAGGGATTTGTTTGCCTTGGATTCTTTTCTGTGAAAATTTTTGTCCATTCGGCCTGATTCCTTGATTTCAGACATCATTCTGATACGTGGAGGTTGCTTTGACATCCACATAGAGCAGGGGCCAGACTCCTAACTCGGCAGTCAAAAACTGAAGTTCTCACTCCAGAGGAACCCCAGCTTCCTCACCAGACATATGAGGGCTCTGGAATGGATGATTTTATTTCTAAAATGTTGAGAGTCTAGGAGACTTCTACTTTATAATTTAGCTCCACCTGATCATTCCCATTCACTCTCTGTAATGTGTCGTGTGTGAGGACGTCATGCACGCACACATGCAGACTCATGAACACACTCACGCACACACGCGGATGCCACTTTGCTGCCCTGTGTATTCTGGGAACTTGCCCTACTTGGCTGGGCTCCTCTCCGGGTGGGGACTTTGAGCAGAGAGAAGTGTGTGTGTGCACACCCCACACCACTCTGTGGTGCGTCTCTGGGTTAAAATGTGCCTCCTGATTACTGGGAGCTCACCAGACTGTCCATTTCTCCCTGCACCCTTCCTCTAAGATTAAAGACTGAATTGTGGGCCTTGCTCTTGCTGCGTCCCCACTTGGCTATGAGGAAGAAAAGGATGGTCACAGGATGCTGGAATATCAGAGCCGGAAGAGACCACCCTGATCGCACTTGTCTAGTCAGCAGGTTTCCAGACATTTGAGTTCAGCTCTCTCCTAGCAGATGAACAAAACCGATTTGCCAAAATCCCTGTGTTAAGGCGGTGGGACTCTACTTAGTACCTGACCCCGTTATCACTTCTACATGCCCCTGGGTGAGCCACTGTCCTGTAACCCTTTAGAATATTAACAAATATGCCTTAGAATTCATCCATCCAGGCCATTGGTTCTCCTATGTGGTCCTCCAGACCAGAAGCATCAGTATCACATGGAGAATTATGGCAAATTCAGATTCTTAGGCCCCACCCCAGACTGAATCAGAAATCTGGGGTGGGTCCAGTGATTCACGTTAACAAGCTCTCTGGGCGATTCTGGTGAACACTCCAGCGTTAGACCCGCTGGTCTGGTACAACCCCCTTGCCTTATAGATGAGGAGTTGAAGCCCAGAGAGAGGGGTGGCTTACCGCAGGGCACAGGAAGTGACATCTTTGTCAGGTGGTGCCTCTAGGCCAGCTTGCCTGTCTGTGGAGATATATACGGTGAAGTTGTGGATTATTCTGCTCTTTTACTTTGGCTATATCTTCAGGGATCTGGGATCTGAGGCCACATGGTAAAGTAACCTGGGAAATGTACCTTCCAGTGACTTGTAGAGGACATGTAACGTCCTGGGAGCCACAGCAAATGATGGGAACACTCATTCATTCTTTCACTCACTCACTCAGCATTTTTTGAGAACCTAGATGCAAAGAGGATGGGGAAAAACCAGCATTCTGGGTCCTGATCTCCCCAGGCTTAAAATCCAGCAATCCTTGGACTGTACCCATTACGCCTGCTTAACTAGCCTGGAGGTGGAGGAGAGACCTTTTTCCTCAGGGAGACTGCTGAATTGTGGCCAATAAGAGCCCCAGGGCCTGGACACACAGGAGGTGATGACCACAGGCCTCATGGAGGCCAAAGGCTCCGGGTGTGACTGGTTATCACTCACGTGGTACATCTGGGGGTCTTCTTGGAAGAGGCTGATTCTAGGAGAAGATTTAGGAAGCAAAGGTGGGTGAACACAGGCCAGTGTGAAGGAGCTGGAGGGGGCAAGTTGGCATGGAGAAGACCCCAGAGGGCCGGAGCACGGCTGGCAAGGGGTAGGGTCAGAGTGGAGACCCTCAGCTCACTGGCCCTGCTTCCAATTCTCCAGAAACCTGGGGACTTCTGCAGAATTTGAGAGCATTTAACATCTCTGGCTAATTAGCCGCTGCCTGCTACCATCGAGGGAGGAGCAGGGAGCTTGGAGCCAGGCGGCTTTGAAAGCCAATGCTGCTCCTTGACAAAGCCAGCCTGGGGAGGTTTCAAAGACAACTTCTGAGCTGCCCGCACTTTTCATGTTCATTAGATCCTCACTTCCCAGGCTCCAAAGACAAACAGTGGGATTTAAGGGTTTTCTTCCCTTTTTGGAGACATTTTGTTCTGAGCTGAGCTTTCAGCTGGGGAGGAGGCAGAGCCAGCTGAGCTCCTCGGTCCTCCAAATCCACAGCCTAAGCGGGGCCTGATTCCATCTCCTCTGCACGCTGGAAGCTTCTCAGGGGCCCCCAGAAGCTCTGCACTGGCCCCTGGCCAAGCGAGGGTGGGCAGCGAGGGGTACCATCCAGATACTGCTAGACATTAACCTCAGTGAGGACAGGTCCCAATATTTTTGTCTGTCATCATCTGCCTGGCACCTGGGTGCTCAGTAAATGCTGAGTGTGCAAGTGAGTGAGTGTAAGGCTGAATGAACATGGCCACCATTTGCTGTGGCTCCCAGGCCATTTCCTGCCATGCCCTGCTTTGTGCCAGGTTCCCTTACTGGTTTCTGGATATGTTCAGCCAGAGAAGCTGGAAGAGGATGGGAGGAGAGAGGAAAAGGAGGGATATTTCTTCCCTCCCTCTGTTATGGGTCACATCTCTATAGCACCTGTGTCTCCTCATCAGTTCCTGCTTCACTGCCCCTGTCTGCATGGCCAAGCTCCCTCTGGCGGGACCGCAGTGGCTCCCGTTCTGTCCAGTGGCCTCAGTATCTAGGCTCCTAGACACTGCCTTGTACCTCTCGCCCCAGGAAGGGGACAACTTCCTAGGTCACACCATCTCTTCTGTCATCTGTACAGCCAAACCCCTCATTTAAATCCCTCTGCTTGAAAAGCCTAGAGTGGTTTATTTTTCTCAGTGGCTGCGGCAGAATGAATGAATGGATGCACTGTACGAGTCTGACAATTAAGCTCGTGAATTAGTTCTAGAAAAAGTGCTACATACTTCATTGCTGAATGTCACTATGGTCACCTTTGAGGTACTCCCCTGGGGAGTTATGTACCAATACATAGCACCTAGTTCACCCTTTATAGCAATTTTGGAACCCTTTATCTGGAATGGTCATCAGAGCTGTCATTGCAGGTCTGACAAACTTGTGAACTCATCCTAGAAAAAGTCCTACTTACCTCATCGCTGACTATCACTGTGTCACCAGAGTGCCAGGGGGCGGGCTTAGACAGGGTGACCATGGTGATTCAGCAATGAGGTGTGTAGCACATTTTCAAGGATGAGTTCGCAAACTTTTTATCTGACCTAGTATGAGCGGCCAGATCCGAGTGGGTTGAGCAGCCTAGGACCTGAAATCTACAGATGCAGCAGCCTTGCTCTGGTCAGGACATTCCATCCCCACTGCTAGGGCACATGCCTCTGACATGTGGTGTTCCTCTAGCCCAGGGGTTGTCGCCCTTCTGTCCCAGTATTGCTCACTCCCTCTGAGCTTAGCACTCAGCTCGCTCCCTCTGCTACACGATGAAATAGCATCAAACAGGGCCCACCTCACACATTAGGATGGCTACTAGCAAAAGACCCCCCAACATAATAAGTGTTGGCATGGATGCGGAGAAATTGGAATGTTCGTGCACTGTTGGTGGGAATATAAAATGGTACAACTACTCTGGAAGACAGAACAGCGTTTTCTCAAAAAATTAAGCATAGCATTACCATATGATCCAGCAATTCCACTTCTGGGCATATACCCAAAGGAATTGAAAACAGGGTCTTGAAGAGATGTGTGTACACTCCTGTTCACAGCAGCCTTATTCACAATAGCTAAAACATGGAAGCAACCCAAGTGTCCATCAACAGATGAATGGATAAGCCAAATGTGCTCTATACATACGATGGACTATTCAACCTCGTAAAGGAAGGCAATTCTGACACACGCTACAATATGGATGAACCTTAGGATGTTACACCCAGTCAAATATTCAAAACAGACACAAAAGCACAAATGCTATATGATTCTATGTATGTACGAGACACCTAGAGTTGTCAAAATGCAAATCATAGAAAGTAAAATAGTGGTTGCCAGGGGCTGGGGGAGAGGGAATGGGGAATTATTGTTCAATAGGTACTGAATTTCAATTTTACAAGATGAAAAAAATTATGGAGATGGATGGTGGCATCATGTATTTAATACCCACTGAACGATATACTTAATAATGGTTAAGATGATAAATTTTACGTTACGTGTATTTGTGCTCTATATTTCGTACACCACAATTTTTTTAAAGCAAAAAAAAAAAAAAATGTATAAGATGTGGCATAAAGGCACAGCAAGGTGCAAAGAGGAGAAAACTGGCTGCTGCCTGCCAGGCCCCGTTTAGGCCTTTTAGTTTCTGTCTCTGTGAATGCTCACAATGACACTGTTGGGTAGATCATCTTATCCTCATTTTGTAGAGGAAGAGACTGAGATTCTAAGAGCTTAAGCGACCTCTTTCCTCTCTCACAGCCAAGGTCACGAGGTTCCGTCCATTCACTGTCACTCCTAGGCCTCTCTCTACCCCCCCGCCGGTCCTCTCTACTGCTGCTCACTGGAAGCACTCTGAGTCCTTCGCCGTCCTCCTAACTGCTCTGCCTGCCCCCAGCCTTCATCCAGCCCATTTTCCACACCCCTGCCAGGGAACCGTTTTCCAAAACACAAATTAAACACATACCCCAGTGCTTGAAACCCTTCAATAACCCCCACTGCTTACAGAGTAAAGTCCAATTTCCCTGGCCTGACAGTCAAGGCCCTGTGGGATCCGGGTCCAGGCCTGGTCTCCAGCAGTATCTCTTTGCCTCACCTCCCCCTCCCCCTGCTGCAAAATTCAGCCTCATGAAGCCATGTCGAGTTTCTCTAACAGCTTGCAGGTCATACCACCTTGCCTTTGCAAGGAATGTCCTCTCAGTCCCGAGGACCCTTCTCCCCTGTCTCTGTGGGAAGCGTCTGTCCTTCCTTCCAGCCCTGGCCCTAGCATCTCCCTCTCCAGGACACCTTATGTAGCTCCCCTGGTCGAGGTTGTCTTCCTGTTTACGCGTGTAGCAACCGTCTGTTTATATCTTGATTTCATTCATCACATGTGTACCAACTGTCTGTTTATATCTTGATCTCCCCTCTTAGACTGCAGGTTCCCTTACGGCAGGAGCAGTGTTTCATTCACTCACCCATTTAAAAATATTTATTGAGCACTAACTTCATGCCAGGCACCGTGGCAGACCCCGAGATACTTGGCTCACATTGTAGAGTATATATGGCCTAGTGTGGAATAATCAATCACACCAACGAATATATCATTGTAAACTATGAAGGAAAGCTAAAGGCTGTGATATCTTTGGTGTGTGGTAGATAGGTGATACATGCTGTTTTCTGACCCATTTGGAGGACCAGTGGGTTTACAGTGCTGCTCCCACACTAGTCTGTGAGCTTCCGGTGGGAGGGACTTCCTCTATTTGTTACCTGTCTTTAGGCCGCCAGACAGTATGGTCAGGGCTCTGGGCTCTGTGCCCTTCCTCTCTCTGAGCACTCCCACCATGGCCATGGAGGAAAAGGGGAGTCCTTTCATGTCTTTACTTACTAGCTGTGTGATCTTGGGCAAATCATATAGCCTCACTGACCCTCAATTTCCGCTTTATAAAATAGAGGTAATAGTACCTGTGTTGTAAATCTGCTATGGGGAGGTTTAAACTAATAGACAGAGTATCAGAGTAATGCCTGGCATAGAGTTTGTGCTCTGTAAATATGAACTATTATTGTTATTTTGATGACAGGTTCTCAGTGAGTGCCCCACTGTCATGCAAGTGCCCTTACCCCCCTCATCCCACACCCAACCCAGCTCCCTCTGGCCTGGCACGCGACTAGAGTCCCATCTTTTCCTCTTGCTAAGAAGCTGTGGGTAACTGGGGCTTAATTAAGCATGCTTGACTGGGGTGTGATTAGCGGCTGCTGTATGAGTCAGCAGAGAGGGCCGGGTGGATGGAGGATGGAGGGGGATGGAAAGAGAGTGGAGCAGAAAGAAGCTTCTGGTGCCCGGGGCTGTATTTCCAGGCTCGATAAACCCACTTTGTTCAACAATTGAGGGGGATCGGGTGAGCAATCCCCCAGTCTCTCTGCTTCCTCTCATAGCTCTCACCAGACAGCCCACCTTAGCACCAGGAGCCAGAGAGATATTGTACTACTCATTCATTTATTCATCCAGCAAATCTCGCTTGCTTACAGTTGCCAGACATTGTCTTAGCACTGGGGACCTTGTACCGAGCAAATGGACACAGAACATTGCCCTCATGTAACACACAGACTCAGGGGGCATAGACAAGCGCAAAGAGATTAAAATGCCCTGTAAGTTCTGCCACCATGTGGGGGATGGGGGTCACATCAGGAGACTCCAAGAAGAGCTTGCTTCTCCTTCCTCCGGTTTCCTGCCTGGCATAGCTTCTTTATTTCCTTACCCATCTCCCCGCCAAACTATAGGCAGCCTGAGGGCACAGACTGTGTGTTATTTGTCCCTAGGTCTTGGTACGGTGCTCAGAACATCGCAGTTGCACAAAGAATTGGGGTAGGGGGTGATTGAATGAACTCAGCTCAGGAAGGGACAGGGCTTGGCAAATTATGGCCTGCAGGCCATATTCTACCTGCAGCCACACTATTTTGTATAATCTTCTAGCTAAGAATGGTTTCTACATTTTTCAAGGTTTGGGTTGTTAGAAAAACAAATGAAAAAAATCAAAGGCTCTATGCCATAGAGACATATAGGTGACCTGTAAAGCCTACATTTCCTCTCTGGCCTTTTACAGAGAAAGTTTGCCCACACCTGCTCTAGAAGCCCGTCTGCTTATACGTTTCCTCATCTGGAAGATGCAAAGCCCAAGATAGATACAACAAGGAGGGGGGGGGGAAGGCTATGATTAATTCCTCGTTCCATGGCTCTCATCTCTGTTCTTGAGGATCAGTGTTGCACTCTTCCTGGTGTGGTTCACCCCCACAAAACCTTGCACACGGCAGGTGCTCAGGAGAGGACCTGGGGAGGGGGTGGGTGAACCCTTAGAGTCTTGGTCCCCAGCCATTCCCTGGGTCAGGAGTTGGAGTCTGACCCCGATGGCTGTCTTACCAACGCCACCACCATCACCTCTGTCCCTGGGAAGGGAGAGTTTAGTTTTGCTGCTTAGTCTGGCTGCCTGCCCCCTTCCTGGTGGCTCAGATGCTACAGGATAGCTTCATCCCTCCATGACCTTGACTGACCTATGTTTAGCCTTTTCTTTTCAGTGATAGAAGAATCCCTGCCATTTTCCACAAGAATCCTATGTGGTAGGAGTGTTATTTTTCCCCATTTTATAGATGAAGATCTTGAGTTTCAGGGAGGTTAAATGATTAACCCCAAGGAAGTATCCCAGCTGGGGTGAGGTCTGGGCTCCTTACTTCCAGGGTTCTTTTTATGGCACCAAATGGTCTGTCTTTACCTGTCTCTGTTGTCCGCATGAATCTGCCTTCTTCTTGCCCCTCCCCCCACTCCTGGCTGCCCTCCCTCTGTCCTAGCTGACCCACAGGCCTGGGAGAATCCCCTTCTCCTGCACATTCGCCAGTGAAGGTGCAGACTGGCTCCTGCAATGGAAACTCCCTGGACACAAGCACTTTGGGGCCTCCCTTGCCTGGCCCTGATCTGGAAGTCTGGGAGTAGAGATGGCTGGGGAAGGTGCATGCCAGGTGCCCTAGGGAGGGGATGTCAGACTCGGTTACCATGATGTGGACTGTTCATGCTGCTGGGGGGCTTGGGTGCCATACCATATTAAGTGGATACTCAGGGCTTACCCCCTGCAGCCAAGAGATCTAGCCCCTCTCTTCCTTCCCTCTTCTTGATGCCACACTTAGTGGCATTCCTGACCCCTGGGGATACAATCAGGGCCTCTTGGGTACCTGGCCTTTGGGAGGTGCCACTTTGCTGGGACTGAGTGCTTGATGGGGACTAGAAAGTCTTGAGCCCTCAATGGTTCCATCTGGCTTCCTCAGGGGCCAGGTTCCTATTTTGTGGTGTGGTGTGAGTGAGTCCAGGGTTGTAGGAGCAAAATCCATTGCTTATTGTGGGCTCTGCTCATGGGCCAAGCCTGCGTACAGGGGCAGGCTACAGTGGGGAACTTGAGACCCTGATCCCAAGAAAAGAAGACCCTCCCGGGCCTATAGGGGTACGTGGATGCCCCTCCCTACCACATGGGCCCTCTTTCTGCCTTGCTCATCTTCAGCTCTTTCTTTGCAGCTCTTACCATTTTCTGTATATACAGCTTTGGGTTGAGGCTGATAGGGGTGGGCAGCAAACAGATAGCAGAAAAGGCCCATGTCCACACCCCAAGGGAGGAAGTGGGTTTTAGAGGGGGGATGTCCATGGCTCTGTGGATGTTCAGCATGAGGAGTGACAGGTGGGAGCAGAGGTCATGAGCTGGGCACTAGCTGAGTCCCAGTGTTCAGGGGCTGGAACTGTCCCTGGGGTCTGGCCAGAGTTTCCATTCCAGCTCCGCCACTCTTTACTTCTTGGCCTCATCACATCTGCCAGGCTGCTGACACCTTGGAATGCTTTCCAGTTCTCCTGCTTGCTCCAGATCCTTCACTGGCTCCCTATTGTGACATCTGGACTTTTGAGCAGGCGCTCGTGGTCCATCATGTGTCATGTTTCAGCCCTGCTGTCCTCTGCAGCCCGCCTCTACCTCTTTCCTACACCGAGGGCTATGTTGTAGCTGTGATTCTTCAGCCTCAGACACAGCATGTTCACTGTGCTCCCGGGACCCTCATGTGTGCAGATTCTTCTGAAGGCATCAACTGTGACCCCCTCCCAGGCCACCTAGAGAGATTCCACAGATCCTTGGACCCCCTCTCAGGATCCACCTTCACTGGGGAGCCTGGCCTGGCCTCTGCCCGCAGTGAGCTGGCCCTAGGATTAGGCAGATATCTTTATTTTAACAATTGTCTGCTTAAGTTTTGGGTTTCGTTGATGTTTCTCCCTGACTCTTGATAGTGAGTGAGGGTGGAGGCAATGTCTTAATCACCCCTCTACCCTCAGCCATAGCTCTACGCTTGGCCTACACTGTACTGAGATTTAATAAATATTTGGAAAATGCTTGAATTAACAAACTAATTAATGACTGAGGTCAATCAAGAGGTGCTCAAGGAGTTGTTCCCATCTCTCTGTTCCTTTCCTGATATCTCTGACACCTTCCCATGGGACAGGAGAGACAGGTCTCGGAACCCACAACCCAGGCTGCGCATAAAGGGACTTGGAAACTAGACGGGCACCCAGGAAAAGAACAGTGTGTCCCAAGCACTACTGGTCCTGCTTTCAGTGCTGTCCCTGCCATTCTCTGATACCCCCACGGACACTGTACTATTTAAATTCCTGGCATTTAAAGCTGAATCTGGCCTCAGAGCCAGCCCACTAAGCTCCAGTCTGAGGAGCTGCATTTACTGTGGCATCATCAGCTCCGGCCAGCTCCAAACTAGGTCAGGGCCTGCTGGCAGGAGTCAGCCAGCACTGACTGCCCAGCGGCCTGGCCATGTGTTGCAGCTTCTGGGTAGCAAGGGGGCGGGGGCTGCTGCAGTTGGAGGGGAGTAGCTGGGAGTGGCCAGGGCGTGGAGGAGAAGGTATGGCACCAAAGCCAAAGCAGGTTGAAATGTCTTCCTTGCTCCTCTCTCATGAGTTAGTCGCTAATCAACCATTTGTTTTTCCATTTCTTTATTCTGCACACATTTATTGGATGCTTGCCGTGTCAGGCTCTGTCCTGGGTACTGGGGTGGGGAGAAAAGATCTTTATCCAGAGAGGGAGGCAGTGCGAGGAGCTAGTGTGACTCCTGGTGTATGCCAGGTGCCCTGGGCTGCCCAGGGGAGGGAACAATCAAGAGGGTCTATGGAGGTCAGGGAGCCACCACAGCCTGAGGGCCAGCTGCTTTCTCATGCAGGAGCAGCCTCGAAGCCCCCTTTCTTCCACCTACACCCCACCTGCCCGTGTATGCTCTAGACTCTATCTCCAAATCTGATTCTAAAGGCATCCCCCCACTTGCCTGGCTCCCAATCTGGCCTCAGTCTCCTCTCGCCTGGTGACTGCCCTGGCCTTTTAACGCTTCCACTCTTATTTATTTGCAATCTATTCTCCCTTCTCTGAGAGGTTGAGGTGGGCAGATCGCCTGAGCTCACGAGTTCGAGACCAGCCTGAGCTAGAGCGAGACCCTATTGATAAAAGTAGCCGGGCGTTGTGGCGGGTGCCTGTAGTCCCAGCTACTCGGGAAGCTGAAGCAAGGGAATCACTTGAGCCCAAGAGTCTGAGGTTGCTGTGAGTTATGATGCCACAGCACTGTACAGGGAGCAACAAAGTTAGACTCAGTCTCAAAAAAAAAAAAAAAACAACAAAA
Organism: Perodicticus potto; assembly: GCA_963574655.1. Classification (NCBI taxonomy): domain Eukaryota; kingdom Metazoa; phylum Chordata; class Mammalia; order Primates; family Lorisidae; genus Perodicticus; species Perodicticus potto. The sequence continues at coordinate 1,223 of CAUYRH010175412.1, read as the reverse complement.
CAAAACTCTCTCTCTCTCTACTTTTAAATAGATAATACACGCCCTTGGTACAAATAGAATGATTTAAAAAAAAAAAAAAACACCAAACAATCAGGAATCAGACCTTACCACTCCTTTGTTTAGGATTCAACCAATGACTTTTCTTCTACTTAGAATAAAACCCAAACTCTCTGCCTGACCTACAAACAAAGTCTTCCCTGACCTGGGTTGTCCTGCCCCTCTGATCCTACCGCCCCTCCTTAGAAGTAAGCCAGTGTCCGGCTTGCCTCCTAAGGCCTCGCACATGCTGTTCCCTCTGTCTGGAAGGCTCCTCTCCTTCCCTGCTCCTTCTTCTCAGTTGGAGCCCAGCTTAATGTCACCTTCTCAGAGAAGCCTACCCTGATTACTAAAGTAGCCACCAGACACCCTCTATCTTATCACTGTCTTTTTAAAAGCTTTACTGAGATAGAATTGACATCTAACAAACTATACAAATTTAAAATGCTAAGTTGGATGCATTTGTCAAAGTGCACCACAAGGAAGATAGCAAATGTAGCTGTTGCCATTAAAAGTTTCTTCGGGCGCTTTTGTAGCCCCTCCCCCCCCAACACTCCCTTACCCGCCACAACCACTGGTCTGCTTTCCATCTCTGTGGATTGGATTGCAGTTTGTAGACTTTCATATAAATGGAATCATACAAGATGTGCTTTTTTTTTTTAAGGACTTGGCTTATTTTCACTCAGTATAATTATTTAGAGATTTATCCATGTTGCATGTACTAATAGTTTATTCTTTTATATTTTTGAGTAGCATCCCATCCATTTGTTCATCCATTCACCTGTTGATGAACATTTGGATTGTTTCCAGGAGTTGGCTGTTATTAGTAAGGCTGCATTAACATTTGTGTATAAGTTATTTCTCTTTGGTAAATACCCAGGAGGGGAAAGGCTGTATCATATTTGCTTTTCAAGAAACTGGCCAGACTGTTTTCCAAAGTGGTTGTAGTATTTTATATTCCCTCCACGCATGTATATTTGAGAATTTCAGTTCCTCCACATCCTCAACAAAAAATTGATATGGTCAGTCTTTGAATTTTTCGCTATTATTTTTTGAGACAGAGCCTTAAGCTGTCACCCTGGATAGAGTGCTGTGGCATCACAGCTCACAGCAACCTCCAATTCCTGGGCTCAAGCGAGTCTCTTGCCTCCGCCTCCCAAGTAGCTGGGACTACAGGCGCCCGCCAC
>CAUYRH010175408.1:0-20862 GCA_963574655.1 Perodicticus potto | reverse complement strand
GTCAGCGGTTGGATTCTCCTCAGTTTTAGTTTCTCCGTTTTCTGCTGGTAAATCTTCTTTAGTTTCTTGGTTGGCCACTTCGGCCTGCTTTCCCTTTGCTCCTCTTTTCCCTTTTGGTTGCACTTTTTTGTCTGAAGATTGATCCCTTGTCGCTGCCTTTTTTGGCTTCGTTTCCACTTTCGCAGGAGCAGGTTTAGCTGACAACCGCGCCGACCTCCTCTTGGGCTCTTCCTTCCCCGCGCCTTCGGCAGAGCTGACCTTCCTCTTCGGCATCTTGGCGGCGGGCAGGGCGCGTGCCGGTGCCTGCCGGCCGCACGAAGCTGCGCTGGCTGGCCGCTGCCGCTCCTCCCGCCGCCGAGCTGCTGAGACCCGCGGCGGGGGCGGTGGGAGAACCGGATATGGTTGTGTCTTTATAGAAACTTAATCAAGAACATGTGAAAGTTAGATTTTTTTCCCAATAAACACACTTATGGCCAACCTAGAATAAAACAAAGTGCATTTTGAATCTCAAATTCTCTCACTTTATAGGAAATGAGTAGGATAGAAAAGTCTGTGATAACTTAGCTCACACACAAGGCCAAAGTTTAAATAAATCAGAAAAATACAAATTGGAACAAAGTACCTACTTACTGTAGGCCATTCTGAGCTGGTTTTCCCACTCGATACTTCTCACACCAAATGTGGGTCTTTTCTTCACACTCATCTCCAGACATCAACTTGATATCCTATGATTCTGTTCAATTTTGTCACTATCTACCCAGAGTTAAAATCAAATCCCACAAATTAATGGTTTAGTCCTACAAGACTGTCTCTACACTTCAGAAAGCAAGCATAAGACCTGAGCCTCCTGTATTTCTGAACACACAGCTATTATTCAGGGATTCCAAAGACCCCCTCTTCAGGTTCAACAATTTGCTAAAATAGCTCAGGAACTCGGGAAGGTACTTTACTATTATTACGTTTATCATAAAGGATGCAACTTAGGAACAGCCAAATGGAAGAGAAGAAATGTACAGAGCAAGGTATGGGGGGGATGTAGGAGACTCAAGAGCTTCCATGCCTTTCTTCTCCAGGTACACCACCCTCCCAGCACCTTGATTTAGTCACCAACTCTCAAGTTCTCCAAACACTGTCATTTAGGATCTTTTATGGAAGTTTCATTATATGGGCATGACTGATTAAATCACTGGCCACTGGTGACAAGACTCTAACTTATCTAGCCTTCCCAGAGGTCAGGGATGTGGCTTTAAGTTTCAACCCTCTAATCATGTCTTGGTCTTTCCAGCAGCCAGCTTCCCAACCTGAAGCTATCTAGGGGCCTGCCAAGAGTTGCCTCATTCAAACAAAAAACACTCTTATAATTCCTATTCAAAGGAAATTCCAAGGGAAGCCCTATGTCCCTTACAGGGAACAAAGATCAAATACAGAAGAACCTCCTTAAGTTGAACTAATTTTCATAAGCACCACATGTATTCAATGGAAGTTCCTCATATTGACCACCTCCATATCCATATGTTGACCAGTTTGTTACAGTCCCTTGGGTGGTCAACCTACCGAGGGTATATATTTCTTACTGTGTCACTGAACTATATTAAGCACTGAGATACAAAGATAAAACCCAAAGCTCCTGCCCTTAAGGAGCTTATTTATAAAGGCTCAAAGTTCTTCATTTTAATTCAAATATTTTTTAGATACTAAAGTCAAAGATGGCTTTCTTCATAAAGATTTTAATCTTACAACAAAAAGACAATGTTAAACACAGTAAGTCTTAAGGCAGGCTACAATACAAAGTAAGTAGAAAAATCAAGGACTTTCTGGGTCAAATAAACTGAAATTCTTGCTATCACTTCCAAGAGGACTTTGGATAAAATATTTAATCTCTCTGAGCAATTTCCACATTTGTAAAAGGAAGAATACTAATAAAGACTTTAAAATGTTGCTTTTCATATTTAAGAAATATCTACAGAAGATACGGCATATTACATAAAACATTAAGAGGTTAGGGCAAGGGACCCAGTTCTGGGGAAAACAAAAAGTACTGTCATTTGCTCAAACTACCAATCTTACTATAAATTTAAAGTATAAAAGGATAAAGTTTAAAGGATAAGGTATAAAGTATAAAAGCCTAAGATTCCTTTTTAAAAAAATTTAAGATTGGCTCAGCGCCTGTGGCTCAATGGGCTAAGGCTCCAGCCACGTACACCTGAGCTGGCGGGTCGAATCCAGCCGGGGCCCGCCAAACAACGATGACGACTGGAACCCAAAAATGGCTGGGCATTGTGGGGGGCACCTGTAGTCCCAGCTACTTGGGAGGCGGAGGCAGGAGACTCGCTTGAGCCCAGGAATTGGAGGTTGCTGTGAGCTGTGATGCCACGGCCCTCTATCCAAGGTGATGGCTTGAGGCTCTGTCTCCAAAAAAAAAAAAAAAAAAAAATTTAAGATTAATGTAAAGGTATAAATGTTTAGGCTACACTGTTTTCAATTCTAAGGTAAAGTTCAAGGGTAAGATTCCTTTAAGATGCCTTCAAAAACTATCAAATTTCATTTCACTGGCTGGAGCACTGTAGCTCACACTTGTAATTCTAGCACTCCGGGAGGCTGAGGTAGGTATATTGCTTGAGGTTAGGAGTTCCAGACTAGCCCGAGCTAGAGTGAGATCCTGTCTCTACTAAAAATAGAAAAAAATAGTCAGGCATTGTGGTGGGTGCCTGTATTCTCAACTACTTGGGAGGATGAGGCAAGAGAATCAGATCATTGAACAGAGCTTGAGCCCAAGAGTTTGAGCTTGCTGTGATGATGCCATCTGTCCCCTCCCCCAAAAAAGTTCCTTCCAGTAACTCTTAAATATCCATTGGTTACACTTAGCCAAATCATTATTTTGAAAAACTTTGGCAAGTCATTTGTATATTTGGAGCTCATGACCTAATTTCCAGGAATCCCCTGATATTATATGGACAACAGGTGTGTATTTAAGGGGATGACACAAAGGACTATCAGATTCACAAAGCAATCTGTATAATACTTTGTTAAACAGAACCTTTTAATACTGGATACTTAAATTTGTATGATCAGTATATATAGAGTTTACATAGTTTTCAAAGTGAGGTAATGTGATTTCTTTTTTTTCTTTTTCTTTTTTTTTTGAGGTTTTTGGCCAGGCCTGGGTTTGAACCTGCCACCTTTGGCATATGAGGCCAGCCCCCTACTCCTCTGAGCCACAGGCGCCACCCTGTAATGTGATTTCTAATACTAGGAGAGAAGAACCACTGTTTTAATGCATAACTTATTTTCTTCTGGATTTTTTGGTCAGTGACTACTTAAGGGTCTGGTACTTTAGAGCATAAGCAGTTAAATGAACACAAAATAATAGTTACAGCCCTGAAAAACCTACAAATTACTTGTTAAGAAAGAATATATGAATTACTAATATATAACCTTCTTGGGCAACATATTAACAACTAAAATTTAACAGAAATATTGGTCAATGGTGGGGGGTGGTATGGAATGTTCTTAGGGGAAGCAAGAGTGAACAAGCTGAATTTCAAATGAAATGATGAACACAGATTCTTTTGAGAAGGGTTACTCTATTCTACATCAGTGGTTTTCAAGTTGTGGGAAATGGCTCATTTGTGAGCCATGGAATAGCTTTAGTGGATCTCAACCAACTTCATAAAAAAAAAAAAAACAACTCTATTTTGACAGAAACTCAGAAAGAAAGAAAAACAACTTTCTGAGGCTTTACTTATATCACAAACATTACACAAAAATGAGTAACTAAATATGGATACTCTAAATGCAATCAAATGTATTCACAGGAAGCAATTATTTTAAATGAATGCAATCTTAAAGGCATTTCTGAAGCACACAAGTAAAATATGGAAAGTCCACTTCTTAGATAAAATCAAAATAATGTATTTTAAGTGACATTATCAAACCTTTTCTGTAACAATGAAAACATCAAAATATATAATTTCAACACAAAATTTTCAATTTTTTATGTTTAGTTTCTAATACTTTTGTGAAGCCAAGCAGTTGTGACATATTAAGAAAGCATAATTCAAAAGACAACTTAGGCTTGGCACCTATAGCTCAAGTGAGTAGGGCACCAGCCATATACACTGAAGCTGACGGGTTTGAGCTGGGCCCGGGGACTGCTAAACAACAATGACAACTGCAACCAAAAAGTAGCTGGGCTTTGTGGTGGACGCCTGTAGTCCCAGCCACTTCGGAAGCTGAGGCAAGAGAATCACTTAAGCCCAAGAATTTGAGGTTGCTGTGAGCTGTGAGGCCAAGGCACTCTGCCAAAGGCAACATAGTAAAACTGTCTCAGAAACAAACAAACAAACAAAAAAAATGTATCTCAAAAAGACAACTTAGTTATAAACACATAAATACGATTTCTAATATTTGAACTAATGTATTAAGTATAACAAAACTGTAAAATGTTTGACTCTCTTTAATTATATCACAATCTGTCACATTTGGCACAAAGCATTGTGGAGCCTTGAAACAAAGAGTAGAGGCAGCACCTGTAGGTCAGTGGGGAGGGTGTAGGCCACATGCACGGAGGCTGGAGGGTTTGAACCTGGCCTGGGCCAGCTAAACCAACAATGACCACTGCAACAAAAAAATAGCCCGCATTGTAGCGGGCACCTGTAGTCCCAGCTACTTGGGAGGCTGAGGCAACATAATCACTTAAGCCAGTGGTTCTCAACCTTCCTAATGCCATGGCCATTTAATATAGTTCCTGTGGTCGCGACCCAGAGGTTAAGAATCGCTAGCTTGGCTCGGCGCCTGTGGCTCAGCGGGCTAAGGCACCAGCCACGTACACCTGAGCTGGCAGGTTCGAATCCAGCCCAGCCCGCCAAACAACGACGGCTACAACCAAAAAATGGCCGGGCGTTGTGGCGGGCGCCTGCGGTCCCAGCTTGGGAGGCAGAGGCAGGAGACTCGCTTGAGCCCAGGAGTTGGGGTTGCTGTGAGCTGTGATGCCACGGCACTCTATCCAGGGTGACGGCTTGAAGCTCTGTCTCAAAAAAAAAAAAACCACTAGCTTAAGCCCAAGGTTCTGAGGTTGCTTTGAGCTGTGATGCCACAGAACTCTATGGGGGGCTACATAGGTATACTCTGTCTCAAAAAAAAAAAAGAAAAAAAAAAAAGAGTGGAGAAGAGAATACTTATTAAGTATCTACTATGTATCAGACATTATGCTAGGTGTTTTCAATACCTTATTTTAACCTTTTCAATCATCTTTCAAGGCAGCTACATATCATAGATAACTAAAATGAGATTTTACCTGGAATTATAGCATGTAGTAAGTATCTCTAGATTTCTACTACATTACCACAGTTATTGTTATTACCTCTACTAATTTTTTGCCTTTGACTTTTGGGCAAGCTAAGCCCAAAGGTCAAATCAGGCATACCTTCCTATAAGTAAAGTTTTAGTGGAACACAGTCACAATCATTTATTTGGTTAACTTTGCAATCTAACAGAAGGACTGAGTGCCTGCAACAGAAACAATATGGCCCAGAAAGCTTAAAATATTTATAGAAAGCTGTTGACCACTGCCTTAAAGGGGCAAACCTCCCCCACAAACCTTAGAAGCCTCAAAACTCTAATGTTTAGGGTCCTAGAGACAACCATTAACCCAAGTAGAAACTATAAAATTACGTAAGACAAAGCCAAATTGCCTGAATTTTTATATCATGTGATAAGCCCAAATTTATAAAAATAAAACTAAACAGCTTGATTATCAAGTTACTGAAAACTTATTCCTCATAATTAAACTGTCTTCTGTAGCTTAGATTGATAGAGGAAAATCCTCACAATTCAAAATATATTTAATAAATATGTATATTTTTACCAGTACCCACATTTTGAATGAACAAACATACTCATTTCAAAACAAAACAGACCTTGGCTTTGTCTTAAAAACATTTTATTTTATATTTCACTTCACACTTTAAGATTTGATAATTTTCTGAGCTGGGTACATGGCATGTGCCTATAGTTTCAGCTACTCAAGAGGCTGAGGTGAGCAGATCACTAGAGCCCAAGAGTTCAAGTTCAGTCTGGGCAGCATTGAATCTGTCTTAAAAAACACATTCACTGGGCTGGGCATGGTGGCTCACACCTGTAATACTAGCACTGCGGGAGACCAAGGTAGGTGGATTGCCTGAGCTCACAGGTTCAAGACCAGCCTGAGCAAAAGCAAGACTCCCGTCTCTTTAAAAAAAAAAAAAAAAGCCGGATGTTATGGCAGCTGCCTGCAGTCCCAGCTACCTGGGAGGCTGAGACAACAGAATCACTTGAGCCTAATAGTTTGAGACTGCTGTGAGCTGTGACACCAAGGCACTCTACCAGGGGCAACAAAGAGAGACTCTGTCTCAAAAACAAACAAACAAAAAATAAAACACATTCACTGAAATTATTCTACTCTGTACTCTGATCAAGCTAAACATTTCTGTGATTGATCAAGGCTCCATAGTTGATTTTCTAATGTGAAGGAGCTTGGTGTTTTTTTTTAAACTTCCATGGTTTTTAAATAAAAACCCTCTAAATAAAACCATTGTATCTTTATTCAAAATACTATTGCTTATCCAGGTCCACTTAAACTGCTTATCTAAATTAATCCAGTATGAGAAACGTTTGGTTACAATGATACAAATAACATTTTATTTCTTCATTCAGTAATTTTATTTATTTATTTATTTATTTATTTATTTATTTATTTATTTATTTGAGACAGAGTCTATGTTGCCCCCCTGGTAGAGTGTTCTGGCGTCACAGCTCACAGCAACCTCAAACCCGTGGGCTTAAGCGATTCTCTTGCCTCAGCCTCCCAAGTAGCTGGGACTACAGGCACCCACCACAACGCCCAGCTATTTTCTTGTTGCAGTTGTTTTAGCTGGCCCAGGCCAGGTTCGAACCGCCACCCCTGGTGTATGTGGCTAGTGCCTTAACTACTGCGCTACAGGTGCCAAGACCATTCAGTAATTTTATTTTATTTTATTTTACTTATTTCAAGCTGTCACCCTGGATAGAGTGCCGTGGCTTCACACTCACAGCAACCTCCAATTCCTGGGCCCAAGCGAGTCTCCTGCCTCCTGGGACCACAGGTGCCTGCCACAACGCCTGGCCATTTTTTGGTTGCAGCTGTCATTGTCGTTTGGCAGGCCCGGGCTGGATTCGAACCCGCCAGCTCAGGTGTACGTGGCTGGTGCCTTAGCCCATTGAGCCACAGGTGCCGAGCCCATTCAGTAATTTTAAACTAGAGTCTTCTAGTCTACAAATTCCAATATAGGTTAAGCAAATCTAAGTTCTTCTACCCTGCAAAATTTAGATAATTTTTAATAAGTATCTGACTTTATAAAGTATGTTAGTTCACCAAATCTTACATTTAGTTTCCTTCATTTTTTTTTTTTTAAGGGACAGGGTCTCTCTAAATTGCCCAAGCTCGTCTCAAACTCCTAGACTCAAACAGTCTTCCCACCTCAACCTCCTGGGTAGCTAGGACTACTGGCTTCCATCACTGCTTCTTCTTCATTTTTAAGAATAAATGTCAATGTACATTAGTTTTTTAAAAAATCTGAAATGATTTTTGTTTAAAATAGGCCCATAATTATTCCCAGACCACCACAAAACTGGCTCAACATTTGAAAAGCCTGAGTAATTCACCAGACTAAGGAAAAAATCTATATGATCATGTAGATATACACAGAAAAAGCATCTGAGAAAATTCAACACCTATTCATAATTTAAAAAAAACTCTTCCCGGGGCGGCACCTGTGGCTCAAAGGAGTAGGGCGCCAGCCCCATATGCCAGAGGTGGCAGGTTCAAACCCAGCCCTGGCTAAAAACTGCAAAAAAAAAAAAAAAAAGAAAAGAAAAAAAAAAACTCTTCCCTCTTCTGAATCTTCCTGTGAGAAAGAAAAACTAAATTAGAAAAATTTTAACCTCATTAACCTGGGGGAAAAAACTCCCCTAATCTGGTTAAGAGAATCCACAAAATGACCATAAAAAAGACTTTCCCTCTAAGAAAGTGAGCAAGATAAGGATGCTCCCTCTCACCACTCCTATTCAACCCCTCACTACAACTTCTAGCCAGTATAATAATCAAGAAAAATAGAAGACATATACAGAATGAAAAGAAAAGAAATAAGTTTCCCTATTCATATATCAGATAACTGTCTACTCAGAAAATACAAAAAAAACTAAAAACAAAACCCCTACAGCTAAAGTGATTTTAGTAAAACTCAAGATACAAATTCAATATACAAAAATTAGCTGAATTGCCATATACTATCAATAATCAATTGGAAATTGGATTATTTTTTTGGGGACTGAGTCTCACTATGTCACCCTCGGTGGAGTGCCATGGCCCCGCAGCTCACAGCAACCTCAAACTCTTGGGCTTACACGATTCTCCTGCCTCAGCCTCCCAAGTAGCTGGGACTACAGGCACCCACCACAATACCCAGCTATTTTTTTTGTTGTTGCAGTTGTCATTGTTGTTTTAGCTGGCCCGGGCCGGGTTTGAACCTGCCAGCCTTGGTGTATGTGGTCGGTGCCTTAGACGCTGAGCTACGAGCGCAACCAAGAAATTGAATTTTCTTAAATTTATCATTTAAAATAGCACCAAAAAATTGAAATACCTAAATAAAGATCTAATAAAGTAACTGCAGGATCTATATGATGAAACTACAAAATACTCATGCAAACTGAGAGAAACTGTTAAGATGTCAAATTATCCTCGTTGATTTGTAAATTAAACACAATCTCAATCAAAATCTCAACAGCATTTTGTTTAAATACCAATGAGATGATTCTAAATAGAACTATCTAGATGGAAGGCAAAAGATTAGATAGAAAGGCAAAAGAACTAAAAATAGCCACAACTTTGAAAAAGAATAAAGTGGGAGGATTTATATTATCTGATGTTAAGACTTATTCTAAAACTATATTAATCAAGACCAGCAGATCAATGAAACAATACCAAGTAATCCCACACAAATGTGGCCAAATGGTTTTTGATAAGGAGATAAAGGGCAATTCAATAAGAAAGCTTGGTCTTTTCAACAAATGGTCATGGAACAACTGGACAAATAAACGAAACTCAACCCATACCTCTCACTTAATACAAAAATTGACTCAAAATGAAACACAGATTTAAATGTAAAATAAAAATATAAACTTACAGAAAAAAACAAAGAAGAAAATCTCTGTGATCTGGAGCTAGGCAAAAAGTGCTTAGTTATAATACCAAAAGAAAGATCCATAAATAAAAAAATTAATAATTTGGACTTCATTAAAATTTATAACTTCTATACTTCAGCAGACACTAAGGATGAAAAAGCAAGCCAGACTGTGAGAAAACCTTTGCAAATCACATTCTGATAAAAGAAAATGAACAACAAAGAACTCTCAAATCTCAACAATAGGAAAACAACCCTATTTAAAAACGAGTAAAAGATTTGGACACTTTACCAAAGAAGACACATAGATGGCAAATAAGCACATGAAAAGATGTTCAACATCTTCACTAATGATGGAAATGTAAGTGAAAACCACAATGAAATACTACTATATTCCTATTAGAATGGCTAAAACTAAAAGGATTGATTAGAAGATAAGGGGATTTCCAGTTTAAAAAGAAAAAGAAAAGATTGGCCATACCATATGCTGACGAAGGATATAAAGCAACTAGAATTCTCATACATTCCTGGTGGGAATGCAAAGTGGTTCAGACACTTTGAAAATAGTTTAAGAGTATTACTTAGTTTCCTCTGCTCAATTAAAAAATTACCACAAATTTAGTGGCTTAAAACACAAACTTATTATTTTACAATTATATAGATGAGAAACCTGACACAGGTCCCCGTGAGCTAAACTCAGGGTTAGCAGGGCTGCTTTCTTTCCCAGAGGCTCCTAAAGATTAATTAGATTTTTGAGCTTTTTCTACATTTTAGAGACCACCCACATTCTTTGGCTTGTTGCCTTCCCTCCTCCACTTTCAAAGCCAGCAACTTTGCATCTGAGGCCCCCCCAACAAGATGTTGTTACAACTTTTTTTCTCATGCTATTCTGCCTCTCTTTTTCCCCCTTTGTATTTATTTATTTATTTCTTTTGGTCGGGGCTGGGTTTGAACCCGCCACCTCCGGTATATGGGGCCAGCACCCTACTCCTTGAGCCACAGGCGCTGCCCTCTTTTCCCGTTTAAAAATAAATTTATATTATTATTTATTTATTTACTTATATGATCTCTTTTTTGTTTGTTTTAGTTTAGTTTTTTTGTTTTGGAAACTTACCTGAAATTTCCTATTTACTTGTTTATCTCAGAATATTAGGGGGTACACATTTGTTTACATACTTTTTGTACAGCTTGAGTCAAAGTTATAAGTATGCCTTTCACACAGATAGTATACACTGTACCCAACAGGTGCGAATTTACCATCTCCCTCCCCCCAGCTTGATTTTTACTGACAATTACTTCTATATGTACAGTTAAGTACTGACCAATCAGTTCCAATTTGGTATTGAGTACATGTGTTTGTTTCTCTATTCTTGTGATGTTTCACTTAAAAGAATGGTTTCTGGTTCCATCCAGTTGTCACAAGATACTAGGTCACCATTTTTTATGGCTGAGTAGTACTCCATGGTGTGCATGTACCACCTTTTATTAATCCATTCATGTATTGGTGGGCACTTGGGTTGTTTCCATGCCTTTGCAATTGTCAACTATCGTGCTAAAACACTGAAGTGCAGGTGTCCTTTTTATAAAATGACCTTTTTTCCTCTGGGAAAATACCCAGCAGTGGGATTGCCAGATCAAACAGTCGGTCTATTTTAAGTTCACTGAGGTATCTATTTCCATACAATTTTCCATAACAGTTGTCCTAGCCTTTCACACTAGCAACAAAGAAATAAAATATCTAGGAATATACTTAACAAAGGAGGTGAAAGACCTCTATAGGGAGAATTAGGAAACACAGAAGAAAGAAACTGTAGAGGATAGTAAGAGATGGAAAAATAAATCATGCTCAAGGATCGGCAGAACTGACCAAAACAGTTATCCTTCCTAAGATGATTTACAGATTCAATGCAATTCCCAAAAAACTGCAATGCCATTTTTTTCAGACCTGTAAAAAGCAGTTCTACAATTCATTGAAAAATAGAAAAGACCCTGAATAGTCAATGCAACCTTATATATCAAGAACAAAGCAAGAGGCATCACATTATCAAACTTCAAGTATATTACAAGGCTGCTGTAACCAAAACAGCACAAAAATAGAGATATAAACTTAAAAATCAGGGCGGCGCCTATGGCTCAGCGAGTAGGGCACTCGGCCGAACTGCAAAAAAGAAAAAACTAGCCGGGCGTTGTGGCAGGTGCCTATAGTCCCAGCTACTCAGGAGGCTGAGGCAAAAGAATTGCCTAAGCCCAGGCGTTGGAGGTTGCTGTGAGCTGTGTGATGCCACGGCACTCTACCGAGGGCGATAAAGTGAGACTCTGTCTCTACAAAAAACAAATACAAAACAAAAAAAAAAAACTTAAATATCAGAACATAGAACCCAGAGATGAAATCATTCTCATATTCCCATCTGATTTTTGACAAAACAGATAAAAACATATACTGAGGAAAAGAATCCCTGTTCAATAAATTGCGCTAGGAAAACTGGATAGCCACATGTAAAAGATTGAAACAAAATCTGCTCTCATCACTCAAAAACATTAACTCACAACAGATAAAAAACTTAAATCTAAGGCAAGAAACTGTAAGAATTCCAGAAAAAAATGTTGAAAAACTCTGATAGATAATGGCTTATTGCAAAGAAGTTATAAAGACTACCCCAAAAGCAATCACAGCAACAACATAAATAGATAAATGGGACCTGATCAAATTAAAAAGCTTCTGCAGAGCCAAGACCACAATCAAAAGAGCAAACACACAACCCACAGAATGGGAGAAAATATTTGCATGCTATGCACATATACATCTGATAAAAGACTGATAACCAGAATCTACAAAGAACTCAAGGAAATCAGCAAGAAACAGCCAAACCACCACACATAAAAAAGTGGGTAAAAGATATGAACAAACTTTTCAAAGAGTATATAGTGATGGCCAACAAACTCATGAAAAAAAGCTCTAATACAGTGGTTCTCAACCTTCCTAATGCCGCAGCCCTTTAATACAGTTCCTGGGGTTCGCGACCCACAGGTTGAGAACCACTGCTCTAATAAGTAAGGAAATGCAAATCTAAACCACACTGAGACATCTCCTAATTCCAATGAGAATAGCTCACATTTAAAAGTCCCAAACAACAGATACTGGCGGAAAGAAAGGAACTCACACATTCTTGGTGGGACTACAAACTAGTACCTCTCTTTGCCTTTTTAAAGATTCTTGAAATACACCCGGGAACCAACTGAATAATCCAGGATAATCTCCCGATTTTTAAATCAGCTGATTAGCCACACCTTTGCTATGTAACCAAACAGATTCACAAATTCCGGGGATTAAAACATCTTTGAGGGTCATTATTCTATCACAGATTTTTTTTTTTTTTAAATAAAGTCTGGCATACACCTATTGGTAAAGATGTACAGCAGCTTTACTCATAGTCATAAAAACCTGAAACTGACTCCAACATCCTTCTGCTGGTAAACAGATAAATGAATGATAAATACACCCATACAAAGGACTACCATATTTAGCAAAGAAACAGAAGGACATTCTGATACACTCAGCAACATGGATAAATCTCAAATATATCATGCTAAATGAAAGAAACCATGTTCAAAGGCTAAATACTATATCTTTCCATTTAATTGATATTCAAGAAAAGACAAATTATAAAGAGAAACAATAGATCATTGGCTAGCAGAAGTTATGGGTGGAGAAAGAGTTGACTACAAAAGGAAATTTTAGGTGATGAAACTGTTGTACCTTGACTGTGGAAGTTGCATAACTCTATGTATTAGTCAAAACAATTATACAAAAAAAATAATTCCATTTCACGTAAATCAAAAAAAGTTAAAATCTTTTTTTTTTTGTAGAGACAGAGTCTCACTCTAACGCCCTCCGTAGAGTACTGCGCAGTCACAGCTCACAGCAACCTCCAGCTCTTAGGCTTAAGCGATTCCTTGCCTCAGCCTCCCAAGTAGCTGGGACTACAGGTGCCCGCCACAGCGCCTGGCTAATTTTTGATGCAGTGGCCAGGTTTGAATCCGCAGCCCTCGGTATATGGGACTGGCGCCCTACTCACTGAGCCACAGGCGCCGCCCTAACATCTTTTTTAAAGAAAGGAAACAAATACATCATTTCTCATCCATCAGACAGGCAAAATTTTTAAATGTGACAATGCCCTCTGTGGACAAGAATGAGAAACCACAGCCATTCATACTACTGTTGACAGAAATGTAATCTGTTCAATTTTATAGTGTAATTTGGCTATAGCCAGTAAAGTTGAAAATACCCATCAACCTATTATCTGCAAGTCCACTTAGAGGTAGGTATACATTCTAGGGAAGCCTTTGCTCATGTGCTTAAGGAGACCGGAATGAATACAAAGGATATTCATTAAACATTGTTAGAAATACTGGAAAACTAAAAAAAACCCTTCAGGAGGAGAATGAATTGTAGTTAGTGGTTAGCAAAAAAGAAAAGAAAAAATACATTAAGAGAAAGACTCTTCTCTACCAATTAGAGATAAGATTTAGAAAAGGTAATAAACCAAAAAAAGGTATTGGTTTATTTAACGACACGACATAGTGAAAAGAGCACTGAATTTAGAATACAGAGACAAAGCCTTTTAGCATTTAGGTAGTTCCAACTCTGCCACTAATTAGCAGTCAAACTATGGGTTACTTAACTTCAACAAGCCTCTTTTCTCCTTCCTGGAAAATGAAGAGGTTAGACTATATAACCACTAAGATTACTTCTAACTTACTGATTCTATGATTCAATAAGTTTATAACCCAAAATTGTATTCTACAGCAGCACATGTCAAGATACTATTTTTTCCCAACACCCTGAAATGAGAAAATACCAGAGAAATAGGACATCTCAGTATAGTGATATATAAAATAGACCAAATTTCTTAGTATGCCTGTGATAAGATTTGTAATCAAGATCATAATTGAAGATCATATAAACAGCTAAACCCACTGAACCGAATGGGTTCACCCTCAGGTACAACATGTCCTCTCCCAATTTAAGGTTCCAAAACAATTTCCTGAGTGCACCTTTACTTTACTAGCCAAAAGTCAATGAAGTACAAAGTAAAATATGCTTGATTTTTTAAACAAAGATAAAATAATAAATCACTTTTCATATTTTTACCTGTTTCATCCATAAAGCTCTTACAGTATAATTTAAAAGTTTCAGTCTGCTAGAATAGTTTAGAGATACTTTTAAAACTTTTATTTATTTACTTATTTATTTTGCAGTTTTTGGCCTAGGCTGGGTTTGAACATGCCGCCTCCGGTATATGGGGCCGGTGCCCTGTTCCCTTGAACCACAGGCGCCGCCCAAACCTTTTAAAACTTTTAATAGTGAAGTGGCTCACCAGCACTTTGAGAGTTTGATGTGGAAGGACTGGCTGAGGCCAGGAATTTGAGACCAACCTGAGCAACACGGCAAAATCCTGTCTCTACAAAAAGATTAAAAAATTAGCAGGGCCCCCAGGTGTGGTGGCTCACACCTGTCATCCTAAGGACTCTGGGAGGCCGAGGCAGGTGGATTTGCTTGAGCTCAGGAGTTTAAGACCAGCCTAAGCAAAAGTGAGACCTCGTCTTTAAAAAAAATTAGCCAGGTATTATGGAGGGCACCTTTTGTCCCAGCTACTAGGGAGGCTGAGGCAAGAGGATCTCTTGAGCCCCAGAGTTTTAGGCTGCTGTGAGCTATGACGCTATGCTACGTACTCTATCCAGGTTGCCAGAGTGAGACTCTGTCTCAAAAAAAATAAACAAAAATAAATAAATAAAATAAAATAAAAATTAGCAGGGCATGGTGGCAATGCAGCTGGAGTCTTAGCTACTCAGGAAGCTGAAGAAGGAGATCTGCCTGATCCCAGGAGTTTGAGGTTATGGTGCACTGTTCTCTAGTCCTGAGGACAGAGACAGACTCTGTCTCTTTGGGTGGTGTGGGAGGGGACTTGGACTATGTCACCACCAGGGAGATCTAGTTGTTCATAATTAAAGAAAGCTTTTTTAATCATTTTCATGACCACCAAGAATTATACTCCAAGGACACCAATAACCAACACATCATTTGCTCCTACTGCAGCATGTAATGGGTTATTAACTTCCAGTATAATCCAAAGGCATAATTGGGATACTACCCCATTAAAATATTACATTGCTTTTAAAAAAAACAGAAATAGTAACACCTTTAATCTTGTCAGTCGAATCAAACTTTCAAAATTCTTCTCCAGACTTTCCAAACTTAAATTCTTAAAACTCTAAACGAGCATAGAGACAAAACACACACTATATACTCTACTAAAAACTTTGTAGGTATCAGATTTTAATTTCGGCGCAAAACTTCCACAAAAAACCTTTCGACTGAAACCTGAATTCCGTTTACGTTAGTTTATGTCAATCAACAGAAGGTGAGTTCTCGTTATTAGTAAGTTACATAATTTGCTACAAAGATCGTTTAAAGCACCTTCCACAAAACTGCGGTAACGACAGGCTTCGAAGTTCAAGTTGCGATCTTAAATTATCAGAAACTACTGATGAAACTATGCTTTTCTTTAACAGCGGTCACAAGGAAACAGGAACTGTTGGTTTAAAGGACGCAACGAGCAGCAGAATACCAGGAGCTGAGTCAGGCAGAGGAACGCCGACTACATTCCGTCTTCCAAAGGAAAGTGTCCCCCGCCGACTTCCCGACGCGACTGGCGGGAGTCGCCGGAGCAGCGACCTGGGCCGGGGCGCAGAAGGCAGATGACTCCCCGCCGGGCCGGCCGCAGCCCGCGCCGAGGGGCGTCCCCACCGAGCACAGCGAGCGGGCACAGAGCAGGCAGCGTTCCTTCGAGGGACAAAGGTTGGGCTCACACCCTCCGAGGCCGCGGCTCCGGGAGCCTGGGGCAGCGCGCGGGGCAGCCGGCGGGACCCCTCGCCCCGGGCCCGAGCGCGACGCGTGGGGGAGGGGGCGAGCCCGGCCGCCCCTCCCCCGCCGCGCTCCGGGGACCTGTTGATTAAAATCTCCACGACCCAGCCGCCGCCAGTCCGCCTCTTACCTCCGCGCCTCTGCGCCGCCGATCCTCCCACCCCGGCCGCTCCTCAACACTGCAGAAGCGAGAGCCCTCCGGCGGCCTTTAAAATACCGGATAAAGAATCCAGAAACTCCCGATCCCCCACCTCAGGATCCCTAGTCCCCGCCCCCGCCCCGCCGCCAGCCTCCACCGTCGCCGCCGTCACCGCCGCCGCCGCCGCCGCCTCCAGCGACTCCACCTCTAGACCGCGCGAGACCGACCCTGCGGCCGCCGCGAGACCGCGCACGCGCCCCCGAGACTCTGGCGCAGCGGGCGCGCCTATCCTGGTCCGTCCCCGGCGCGCTCCGCCCACCGCTCGGCTGAGAGCCTGGCACGGTTCGCCCAATCCCGAGGCGGCGCGAAAAGAGTGCCCGCTCATTGGTCCTCTTTGCGGCTCCGAGCGGCGGGTGCGCGCACTCCCTCGCCTCTGAGGGAAGAGTGCGAACTGCGCCAGGCTCGCCCGCCCCGGAGAGGCGCGCTCCGGCGTGGAGGTTCGAGAGGTTGCTCAGAGGCGTGACGTTCTATAGCCCTTGACTTTTCTGTCCCTGGATGACTGACAGCTCCTGAGGAAAATCCTATTCATCTTGAAGCGACTCTTCAGGTCCTGTCAAGTTCGTCACAGGACTAAGATTTGTTTAAAAAAAAAAAAAAGAAAAGAAACCACAGCATAATTAAACACCTGGATGTGCATAACGTCTCGCAGAAGACCCCCAAAACCTAGCCGAGTTCCGAGAGCCAGAGAGGAAGGCTGCCAAGGGCTGCAGCTGTTTCACAAAACTCTGCTGAACAGATTGAGAGGTGCACAGGCCAACCCCAGTCCGGGGCGAGGACGTGTCTGCGCCACCCTCTGAACGGCCAGGACGCAGGGAGGCTGCGACAGCGAGATTCAGAGCAGACGCGACTCCGTGCTGAGGACGACTACAGCAACTTTGCCTCGACACGTATTAAAAGCCCTCGTAGTCTGTTTTGACAGTAAGCAAGAACTCCACCTGCCGAGGCACCCCACTCCAGCTTTAAACAAAATCTGCCTATTACATCAGCCTATTCCTTGATTCTAGTTCGCCCGAGCGGCACATTGCACCCAGGCAATCCTCCCTAATAGGTTTCTATATGTCACTTCTCATGTTTTCTTCTTTTCGTCGTGCTGTGTTTTTCCATCTTCAATTTTAATGTCCCCAGGTCCTTATTTTCAAGTCCTTCCACTTTCCCCTCTGGACACCAGAAGGGCTCTTAGTGTTCCTGGTGAACCGTGATGTCTTGAACTAAGCAAACCATTGTTCCAGGTGCACAAGATGTTTTTGGATCCCTACACTTCCCAGGGTTTTTAAATCATTCTCAAATATGATCACCATTCTATCCAAGTGTTTAACAAGACAGATCTCAGGACCATTCTATGGCAGAGACCTATTCCAACTGCCATTAAAATTTTCTCTGTAGACTTTGAATACAGATTTCCAACCCGCGACAACAGAACTGTCTTCTTGACCCATATTCCTTCACAAAGATACCATGAGAATTTGTGAAATGCCTGACTGAAATCCAGATAAAGCCTCTAGGATCCTAGAAAATTTTAGTCATACCCAAGAAGGAAATGAGATTAGTGTGACATAGGTTATTTTCTTTTCTAGGTTCTTAAAAACATAAAGTAAACAATAATTCCAGAAGTTTCCTCTAGCACTTCAATGATTTTTTTTCCTAACTCCGCTTCTCAGCCTTGGTACTGCTGACATTGGGGGTGGGTAATGCCTGTTATGGGCACTGTCCTGTGCATTGTAAGATGTTTACCTCCTAAAGCTGTTTCAAAACATGGCAGACCCTAGAGCAAATAACAAATCTACTGTCTGGTGAATGGAGCCATTCCCAGGAACCCCCAGTCACACAAATTACTGGCCTTGTATGCACAAAATGAAGGGCAACAGGAGAATGACAGAAATTGGAGGCAAGCTGATTGGATTTGAGTTTTAACTTTGCTACTGACTGGTTCTGTGATTTGAATGTGTGGCAAGCTTCCTGGGCCTACATTTTCTCATCTGTAATACGTGGTACAAGGGGGTTAAATGCTCTTTTTTTTCTCCTAGTATTAAGTTTTTGACAGCCTCCCCATATGGAGTCTAACGTGATAGCATAGGAAGCCAAGAAAATATAATATTCATCCCAAATAACGTAATGGATAATCTTTGGTTTATTCATTAGAAAAGTTATTCATCCTGTCATTAAGCAGTTCACCTGCTGAGTCACCCTGGCAAATTTGTAACTAAGTATTATGGGTGAATAGTGAAAGCCAAACTGTAAAATCAAGTGTATGGTAGAGAGTACCCTTCCTCCTTCCTCCTCATGGTACCTCCTAAACCCATTGTCTGCCAACAGCCCTTAGAACATGTTTATGTAATAAAATGCTGTGCTGTTTTATTTCATTAAAGTTTGGGGGAGTGGGGTGCAATGGCCAGGACCTTTAGTCTCAGCTACTCAGGAGGCTGAAGCATGAGGATCACCTGAACCCCAGAGTTAGAGTCCTGGCACAGTATACATTAACTGTTTGTCTTTTTTTTATTTTTTTTTATCGTTATGCTCTTTGTCACTCCTGTCAGAAGTGTGCAACCTTTTTTTTTTCCCGTTCTCTGCCACCCATTGGAAGAATAAGAGTTGTCTTGGGCCACACATTAAATAAACAAACACTAACGAAAGGTGATTAGCAAAAATAAAGGTCCATGCATGCTTTTCATGATATTCAACACCACAGATAAACAAAAAAGTCCTCACAAAATCAGCATGCCTCCGGTTGGACACCCTGCCCTAGATGCTTTCATCTGGTCTCTTGGTTTTAAATTCCATTTACATACTGTTAACTCCAAATTTATCTCTAGTCTCAAATTCTACCCTAAATTCCAGAATCATACATTAAAGTGTCAGCTCAAATCTCCTTTTTTTGAAATTCTGATGAGCAATGCAGATTTAACATGTCAGAACTAAGAATTTTGTCCCAGTTTCTAACTGTTACACATGTTCTTTAATACTGCGTATTCAACTCATCAGTAAATACTCTTATATCTACCTTCAAAACATATCTAGAGGGGCAGTGCCTGTGGCTTAGTGAGTAGGGCACCGACCCCATATACTGAGGGTGGCAGGTTCAAACCCAGCCCTGGCCAAACTGCAACAAAAAATAGCCAGGTGTTGTGGTGGGCGCCTGTAGTCCCAGCTACTTGGGAGGCTGAGGCAGGAGAATCGCCTAAGCCCAAGAGCTGGAGGTTGCTGTGAGCCGTGACGCCACAGCACTCTACCGGGGGTAGACAAAGTGAGACTCTGTCTCTAAAAATAATAAATAAATAAATAAATAAATAAAATAAGTTTAAAAAATAAAAAACATATCTAGTATTCAGTCGCTTTTTCCCAACCCCATTGTTACTACCGTCCTCCAAGCCATCTTCTTTTGCCTGTATTACTGCACTAATCCCCACCTGCCATGAAACAGACTGGGGGAAGTCAACCTGAGGCGGGTAGTCTTAAATAGAAATTACAGATCAGGTATAAGAAGTAGTTCTAACTAGGAACTTGTAAAAACTGTCAGTGGAAGCAGACATCTGAGACTTTACCTCTTTCTCATGGAAAAGCCCTTCCCATGTGATAGACACCAACAGAACTGGAATAGGTATTGGTCCTCAGCCTGGTTTTTAAGAGTGTGTTGGTGGTGAGGGAGATCTGGAACACCATAGTGGATCTCTGTAGAGCCCTTGGAGAAGAAAGATGCCATTTCCCCCCTTTTCCAGGGTAATTTTTGGAAGAATTTTCTAAACCGTATTTGGGGATATGAAGATTTATATATTTATTTATTTTGAGACAGAGTCTCACTCTGTCACCCTGGGCAGAGTGCTGTGGTATCATAGCTCACAGAAATCTCAAACTCTTGGGCTTAAGCAATTCTCTTGCTTTAGTCCCAAGTAGCTGGGACTACAGGCATGCACCGCTGCACCCAGCTAGTTTTTCTATTTTTAATAGAGTTGGGGTCTTGCTCAGGCTGGTCTCAAAGTCCTGAGCTTGAGTAGCCCATCTGCCTCGGCCTCCCGTAGTTCTAGGATCACAGGTGTGAGCCACCACACCCAGCATTATTTTTTGATATAACTAGTTTTAAATCAAGTAAATGTAAACACTGTATAGTTGGTGCCAGGACCTGACTAACAAGTACCTAGACTGAAAGCTTTCATGCCTCTTGGCCTCTGGGTAACACATTCAAGCAAACGCAGGAAGGCAGAACAGCAAACAAGAGTCTTCCAAGCCTCATAATCTCAGTTCAGGGCCCTGGAGAGCTGAGAGCAATTTGACAACAGGAATAAAAATATGCTGTTTTGTTTTTTTTTTCTATTTAAGAATGAATATAGCAGATGAACACACCTGGGATCTTGGTAAAATATCTGAATTTGCTTTAATGAAGAAAATGTAATAGTCTTTTTTTTTTGTTTTTTTTTTTTTTTTTGAGACAGAGCCTCAAGCTGTCACCCTGGATAGAGTGCTGTGGCATCACAGCTCATAGCAACCTCCAACTCCTGGGCTCAAGCCAGTCTCCTGCCTCCGCCTCCCAAGTAGCTGGGACTACAGGC
>CAUYRH010175404.1:0-10785 GCA_963574655.1 Perodicticus potto | reverse complement strand
GGCTGGATTCGAACCTGCCAGCTCAGGTGTACGTGGCTGGCGCCTTAGCCCGTTGAGCCACAGGCGCCGAGCCAACAATTTGTTCTTGTTTTTTTTTTTTGCAGTTTTTGGCCTGGGCTGGGTTTGAACCCGCCACCTCCGGCATACGGGGCTAGCACCCTACTCCTTTGAGCCATAGGTGCCGCCGCGTCTGTTTACTTTTTTAAAGAAACTGCCAAACTGTTTTCAAGAGTTGCTATACCATTTTGTATTCCCACCAGCAACATATGAGTAATAATCCAGTTTCTCTGCATTCTCACCATTTGATGCTATCATTATATTTTGTTTTAGCAGTTTTGATAGATGTCTTGTGATATCTTATTGTGGTTTTAATTTGCATTTCCCTAATGGTAATGGTATTGAAATTTCTTGTTCATTTGACATTTGCATATTTTCTTTGGTAAATGTCTCTAATTGGATTATTTGAATTTTTAATAGTTGAATTTTGAGACTTTTTGATATATTCTAGATACAAATTCTTTCTTGCATATGTGGTTTATAGATATTTTCTCCCGTTCCATAGTTTGTCTTTTTTTTGTTTGTTTTTAGAGACAGAGTCTCACTTTGTCACCCTTGGTACAGTGCCATGGCTTCATGGCTCACAGCAACCTCCGGCTCCTGGGCTTAGGCGATTCTCTTGTCTCAGCCTCCTGAGTAACTGGGACTACAGGCGCCCGCCACAACGCCCGGCTATTTTTTTGTTGCAGTTCGGCCAGGGCCGGGTCTAAACCCACCACCCTTGGTATATGGGGCCAGGGCACTACTCACTGAGCCACAGGCTCCGCCCCATAGCTTGTCTTTTAATCCTATTAATTGGATATTTCAGGAAGTTTTGAGATTTGATGAGGTATAGGTGATCAAATTTCTCTTGTGGGGGGCTGCATTTTTGTTGTCATGTCTAACAACTCATTACCTACCCATAGATCCGAAGGCTCTTCTCTTACTTTTTTTCTAAAAGTTTTATATTCTATGTTTACATTTTTCATTTAATCTATGCTTGATTTCAAACTAATTTTTGCATTAGATGTAAGACTTAGAGATTCATATTTTTTCTTACTTAACGTCCAATTTCTTCAGCATCATTTGTAGAAAAACCTATCTTTCCGTCACTGAATTGCTTTCACGCTTTCATTACCACTCAGTTGGGCATATTATATGATTACTTCTTTGTTTTCTCTCCAGTGACACTGATCTAAATGTCTACATCACTATCCATACCACTCAGTCTTATTTAGTATAACTATATGAAGTTTTGAAACTAAGCAACTGGCTCGGCGCCTGTGGCTCAACAGGCTAAGGCGCCAGCCTTGTATACCTGAGCTGTCAGGTTCGAATCCAGCCTGGGCCAGCCAAACAACAATGACGGCTGCAATCAAAAAATGGCCGGGCATTGTGGTGGGTCCCTGTAGTCCCAGCTGCTTGGGAGGTGGAGGCAAGAGACTCGCTTGAGTCCAGGAATTGGAGGTTGCTGTGAGCTGTGATTCCATGGCACTCTATCCAGGGTGACAGCTTGAGACTCTGTCTCAAAAAAAAAGAAAAAGAAACTAAGCAACTGAGTCCTTCCACTTAATTCTTGTTTTGTGAAATTGCTTCAGCTATTCTAATTCCTTTGCCTTACCTATAAATATTAGAATCTCTATCTACAAAAACATCTTGCTTGGATTTAAATAGCAGTTGCATTAAGCCTGTATATGTGAGGAGAATAGACATCTTTTCCTTTAATGCAGCAAGATCTTCTTTTTAACTTTTTTTTTCCCTTAAAGGAAGATCTTCTGTGAAAAACTTTTCTTTCCATTTTTTAAAATGTTACCATTGTCTTATTTATTTATCTATTTATTTATTTATTTATTCAGAGACGGTCTCACTTTGTTGCCCCAACTAGAGTGCCATGGTGTGAGCTTAGCTCACAGCAACCTCAGATTCCTAGATTCAAGCAATCCTTCTCCCTCACCCTTCCAAGTAGCTGGGACTACAGGTGCCGGCCAAAAGGCTGGGCTAATTTTTCTATTTTTGGTAGAGAAGAGGTCTTGCTCTTGCTAAGGTTGGTCACAAAATCCTGAGCTCAAGAGATCCACCTGCATCGGCCTCCCAGAGTGCTTGGATTATACACATGAGCCACCATGCCCAGCTGTGAAAATCTTTTCAATGTTGAGTTTTCCAACCCATGAACATTTTATTTTCCCATTTATTTAGATTTTTTATTTCTTTCATCAATATTTTGTACTTTTTAGCAGATGATTACTGTACATGGTTAACTTTACACTTAGATATTTACCCCACCCAAGATATTTCATTTTTGAGTTACTATAACTGGTAATGTATTATTAAGTTTAGTGTCTATGTATTTATTCCCATCATAGAAATACAGTTAACTTTTGTATGTTTATCTTAAATGTATCTTTCAATCTTGCTATAGTCACTTAGTTTGAGGAATTTTCTTTCTAATACTTTCTTGGGATTTTCTATGCAGATAATTATTGTTATTTGCAAATAGGAACAGTTTTTGTTCTTCCTCTCTGATCTGTAAGCCTTTTATTCCTGTCATCGTCTTATGCTAACTTGAAATTCTTTCACTATGTTGAATAGAAGTGGTAAGATCCAACATCCTTGCCTTTTTATTTGATTTCCACGGAAAAATATTTCACCATTAAGTATAATGTTAACTGTAGGTTTTGGGGTAGATGTTCTTTTTATTTATTTATTTATATTTGTTACCTATTTTTCATGACGTTATATATATACACATATATCATGAATACATTTATGCCTTTGTGGGATTCAGTGTGTTGATTATTTGTACAAATTGGAGTGCTTACATCCTACTAATTAACATAGCTTTTGCCTCATTTACTTAATCACTGTGTTAAGGAATTTGTGTTCAATACTTGATAGATTTGACTTATACCTTTACAATATGCTCCATAGGTATGGTCCCACCATTAACCCTCTATTGAACCACCCCTTTTTCCATCCTCCTCCCCTTCTCTCCTTCATCCTGGGCTACAGTTGTGATTCATCTCTCATATGAAAGTGTGAGTGATTATAAATTGGTTTTATAGTAGTATTGAGTACATTGGATTTTTTTTTCCGTTCCTGAGATACTTTACTAAGGAGACTATTTTCTAGCTCCATCCATGTAAACCTAAAAGAGGTAAAGTCTCCATCTTTTTCTAATGCTGCATAGTGTTCCATGGTATACATATACCATAATTTATTAATATATACATGGATTAATGGGCACTTGGGCTTCTTCCATGACTTTGCAATTATGAATTGAGCTGCAATGAACATTCTGATGCAAATATTTTGGTTGCCAAGTGATTTTTGGTCTTTTGGCTATACACCTAGTAGAGTAATTGCAGGATGAAATGGCAGGTCTACATTTAGATCCCTGGTTGTTCTCCAAACTTCTTTCCAAAAGGAACATACTAGCTTGCATTCCCACCAGCAGTGCAGAAGTGTTCCCTTTTTTCCATATCCCCACCACAATCTGTAGTTTTGGGATTTTCTGATATGGGCCACTCTTATTGGAGTTAGAAGATATCTCAAAGTGGTTTTGCTTTGCATTTCTCTGATGATTAAAGATGATGAGCAATTTTTCATGTGTCTGTAGACCGTGCACCTGTCTTCTTCAGAAAAGCTTCTGTTCATGTCTCTTGCCCACAATGAAATGTTCCTTCCTTATTAATAAGTTTGAGTTCTCTGTGGTTTCGGATTATTAGACCTTTGTCAGAAATACAACCTGCAAAAATCCTCTCCCATTCTGAGGGCTGTCTATTTGCTTTACTTACGGTGTTCTTGGCAGTGCAGAAGCCTTATTGTTTGATTAGATCCCAGTAATGTATTTTTGATGTTGCTTCAATTGCCCAGGGTGTCCTCCTCATAAAGTATTCTCCTTGGCCAGTTTTTCAAGTGTTTCCCCTGTACTCTCTTGAAGAATTTTTATAGTTTCATGTCTTAAGTTTAAGTCATTTAACCAGTGAGAGTCAATTTTTGTTAGAGGAGAAAGGTGCAGATTGTTCATTGCAGCTCAATTCATAATTGCCAAGTCTTGGAAGAAGCCCAAGTGCCCATCGACCCATGAATGGATCAATAAATTGTGGTATATGTATACCATGGAATACTATGCAGCATTAAAAAAAAATGGAGACTTTACCTCTTTTATGTTTATATGGATGGAACTGGAAAATATTCTCCTTAGTAAAGTATCTCAGGAATGGGAAAAAAAATCCAATGTACTCAGTACTACTATAAAACCAACTTATAATCACACACACTTTGATACGAGAGATGAATCACAACTATAGCCCAGGATGAAGGATGGAAGGGGACAGGGATGGAAAGGTGGGGTGGTTCGATAGAGGGAGGGTTAATGGTGGGACCTCACCTATGAGGCATATTGCAAAGGTACAAGTCAAATCTATCAAGTATTGAACACAAATGCCTTAACACTGTGATTAAGTAAATGAGGTGAAAGCTATGTTAATTAGTAGGATGTAAGCACTCCAATTTGTACAAATAATCAACACATTGAATCCCACAAAGACATAAATGTATTCATGATCTATGTATATATGACTTAATAAAAGAAAAGTGAATAAAAATAAATAAAAGCTAATGAGGTCAGATAACTCAAAGCCATCAATATAATAAAGTTACTTTGGCAAGGTTATAGACATTTCCAGAATCAGCTTTATTTGCTCTATGGATCTCCGAGGAATATCACATCCTCAGGGTGGCCTTCTGTATCTAAAGCAGAACTACTTCTTCGTCTCCTCCTCCCATGTACATATTTTCTTTTTATCCTTTTACCTGGTGTTCTTTTTGTGTGACAATTTACCTTCATCTGACATAGTACATATTTTTCTTGTCAATAGACTCTAGGCCTGTGTTCCTAAATTTGTTCTGGTTTGTTCACTGATACATCTTCAACTTTTGTAATAGTGCCTGCCACTCTCCTAAATAAATGTGTTAAATACACCAAAAGAATCCAGAAATTGACTATACTCAGAATGACTATTCAATAACTGGATTCATCTGTGGCACAAAAGCAACACATTAATTGTAAAGTCTCTACAAGTGATTTTTTTTTTTTTTTGGCCGGATCTTTCTGTGTTTAACATGGTTATTAAAACTCACTGGCCTGAGAGTAGCCTCAATCTATCAACCTTTTGGTCAGTGAATAGGTTTCAAAGAAAATAATACAATTATCAATCAGGAAAAGGAGCGAGGAGGAGAGGACAAAGGAAAAAACTTAAGCGGGAGCCTCAATGGGGCATTCTCGGGCTAGATGTCCTGATTTGCCACAGCGGTAGCAGTTGACCTCGGTTGCCTTGCTGCAGTTGATGGCCACGTGGCCGGTCTCACCGCATCGGTAGCACTTGACTTGGGTGCAGTCTTTCTGAATGTGCCCAAATTCGCCACAAGAGTAGCATTTCTGCTCTTCCTGACCATCACAATCACGAGCCAGATGGCCTGGTCTACCGCAGCTATAACAGCACTGCTCTCTCTCTCGTTTAGGCTCATTACAGTCTTTGGCGATATGGCCACTTCTCCCACAGTTGTAGCAGATGTCCCCAAGAAGGTCACAGTTCTTAGCATGATGACCAGACTCACCGCAGCGGTAACAGATGTCAAAGAAGGTGGTGGAACTGCATGGAGAACCTCTGCCACGGCCTCTAGCTCCTAGTCCTCGAGCTCCACCTCTAGGGCACCCCCGGGCCCAGTGGCCAGAGCGTCCACACTTGAAGCATTCCTTATTGCTCATGGCTACCGTGAGATCTTCTGGTGACCTGGCCCACTGTTGTTCCGGAGGCCCCGACACAACTCCCCTTAGGGTGACTTAGAAAGAAATGGCCATTTCACTCTAACAGCGTCTGCAACGTCACACAAGGTTTGCGCACAGCCCCATTAATATGTCACAGGCATTCCAGCGACCCTTTCATCTTGACTTTCCTGCTACTCAAGTAGCCAAAAGCACAATAATCAGTTAACTGAGTGGTGTTTGTTTTTCTTTGTTTCAACACTTAGATCGTTAGAATTGAGTTTGCACGCCTTCCTGTTCAAAAAATGCAACCTGTAGGATTTCTTATAGGCTTTCTTTGTGGTCTAGAGATGATCAGTTTTTATATATGCGCTATGGGCATGGAGAAGAAGGTATGAGAAAAGTCTAATCCAGTAAGTGAAATAAAGAAATCATAACAAATTAGAGTAACCCATTGTTTTTAAACAATAAAAATACAAATGTCCATAAAGATAATGGATAAATAAAATAGAAAAAAAATCTGTAAAATGCCACACTAAGATTATTTGCTCATGGTTTAGCCCATTTTATTGAAGAAATCTTAGCTTTTAACATAATCATCATCATTTAAGTTATAAATCATAACAAGATTGAAGCATTCAGTATAAGGAAAACATTATTGCTGAGGAAATAAAACCAGAAACATTTAAATACTGTATAGATTTCCTCTCTGTTGTTTTCCATATTGTTTACATCTTATATCAATCTCACAAGGATATATGGACAAGTACATTTATGTAGATATAGAAACAAGTATGGGAAATCAACATGGAAACGTCAAGTAACTATTTTGGAATTTTTTGGAATTATATGATTGAATATGATTTTTCCTCTTCCTTTTTCTTCTCTATATTTTCCAATTTTTGAAATGAGTTTAGGTTTTGTAATTTCACAAATCTACAATACTCATTTTCCTTTAATTTAATAGTTATATGTTTTGCATGTGAATTTTTTTCAGATAACCAGGACAAATGTTATTTGGTAAAACACAGACATAGAATAGTTTTTTATTTTCAGCATAATTTGATTGGAATGTGCAATTTTCCCCAGAAATGCAACCACAAAGAAAAATGTTTTCAAAAAGTAAGTTTGGAGCCATATAGCATGAGCAGCTGCCATATACAGTGCAAAGAAATGAGTTTTATTCCTACAAAAATGGTGCTGCATAATTGGTATCAAAGTCTAAAAATTTGCCTCTGTACTTCAAAATTTGATACATCTTTGTGAGAAATAAAAATAAAACCCTAACCCCCATAAATAATCCCCTCTTGGCCAAGGGGACCCCAGAGAAACCTCAAAAGTTGAGTTCTTGGCTATAATGGCATGGAAGGTCTGACATTTCTCATTACACCCCCTCCTTGGCCAGCTGACATTAAACTTTCTTTCTTAAGTGTTAAACAGAAACCAAATCTTTTCAAAGACTTGTCTGTCTCCCCTTGCTTTTTGTGGCTTCAACAGAGAAATTGACTAACATACATTTCTGATAAAAAAAAAATCAAAACCCTGACAACAGAATAGTTCTGGACTGTTAGAAAGCACTGAGTGCTTTCCTGTCCTGTGCTTCATTTTTAGAAGTATAGGACCTAATTGTAATGCATTTAAATGTAAATCTTCACTTGCATTTAAAGTGAACATGGGATGTGTATAACAGGCATGAACCTAACACTCCTTTATGAATTTTCATAGCTCATCCTATAACCTGTTGGATATGTATGTTTAGCCAATCTGTTCAGCCTAAATTCCTGTGTCACTGTTTTCACCCTCGAAGTGCTCCCTCTTGGTACCTGATGGAGACTATGCTTTCTTAGCCTATCAGGATGACCAGCCTACAGGCTGTAACCCTTTATAAGAAATGAACCTTTCCCTTCCAAATTTATGAATCTCATGATTCTCCAGTTAACACTTGTTAAATTAACCTTATTATCATGTTGAAATTCCCTTTAGGTTTATATTCTAATTAAAGCTGTATGTGCCCACAGTTTATGATTTCCAAAAAGTGTTGACACATAAAGTAAGAAATGAATTTTATATCACAACAGAGAATATGTGTGTATGTGTTGATTTTTCAATGATAATTATAACTCACAGTTTGAAACACACTGATTTAAAGAATCAAACTATAAATAACATATTTATATTATGATTTCTCTTTGTTTTTAGAGACAGGGCCTTGCTCTGTTGCACAAGCTGGTCTTCAGCTTCTGGTATCAAAGACATCAGCCTTACTAGTAGTTAAGATTGGAGGGGTGTAAAACCATGTGCAGCTATTATGACTTGTTGATGTTGATGTTTCAATTTTAGACATTATCTTTGACTTTCCATTTTGAAGGATAAGAATTTAGCTTCTTTTACCACCAACCCCACGTACCTACACAGTTCAAATTCTCTGTTCCACCTGTACTCTCCCTTCACCTAATATTGGTTGAGTCAATATTCAACATTTGCATAATTATAACTATGTAAGTCCTAAACATGGCTGAACTGTTTAGAGAGTACTCTGATCATTTCATTACCTGCACAGCTTTTATGTTTTCTAGAGTTAGTTATTATTCTTCATTTTCTTAGTTTTTCATATACTCATCTACACTCTAATTCATAGATCTATATGTTTATCCTTTATGCCAGTACTATACAAGCTCTATTATTGTAGCTTTGCATTATGCTTCAAAATTGGGAAAAGTGAGGCCTTAACTTTGATCTTTTGATGTGACTATTCCAAGTCCTTTGCATTTCTATATGAATTTTAGTATTGGCTTGTAGATTCCTGAAAAAAAGACAAGCAAGATTTTGATACATTCTGAAATCTGTAGCACAATTTGGGGACTACTGTTATCTTAAAAGTATTATGGCATTCAGCTCAGCACCATTGCACAGTGGTTATGGCACCAGCCACATACACCAAGGCAGGTGGGTTGGAGCCCAGCCCAGGCCAACTGGGCAACAGTGACAACTGCAACAAAAAAAAATAGCCAGGCATTGTGGGAGATGCCTGTAGTCCCGGCTACTTGGGAGGCTGAGGCAAGAGAATCACTTAAGTCCAAGAGTTGGAGGTTGCTGTGAGCTTTGACGACATGTGAGACTCTGTCTCCCAAAAGGAAAAAAAAAAAAAGTATTAAGACATTCAATTCATGAGCATAGGTTGTTGTCCCAGTAATTTAGGTCTTTGCTTTCATTAAACATTTTGTAGTTTTCAATATGCAAGTCTTGCACTTTTTTTTTTGCATTTATTTATTAAATCACAGCTGTGTATATTAATGCATTTGTGTGGTGCAATGTGCTGGTTTTATATACAATTTGAAATTCTTTCATCAAACTGGTTAACATAGGTTTCACGGCACTTCCTTAATTATTGTGTTTAGACATGTATATTCTACACTTAGTATATTTGACATGTACCCTTGTAAAATACACCACAGGTGTGATCCCACCAATTACCCTCCCTCCACCTATCCTCCACCCTCCCGACCCCTCCCTCTTCTCTTTCCCTTCATCTTGGGCTGTAGTTGGGTTGCCGCTTTCATATGGAAGTGTGTTTGCTTATATATTGATTTCACAGTAGAGCTGAGTACATTAGATACATTCTTTTCCATTTTTGAGATACTTTACTGAGAAGAATATGTTCCAGCTCCATCCATGTAAACATAAAAGAGGTAAAGTCTCCATCTTTTCTAAGGCTGCAAAATATTCCAGGGTATACACATATCACTATTTATTAATCCATTCAAGGGTCGATGGGCACTTGGGCTTCTTCCTCAACTTAGTAATTATGAATTGGGCTACAATAAACATTACGGTGCAAATATCTTTGTTATAAATTGATTTTTGGTCCTCTGAATATATGCCTAGTAGAGGAATTGTAGGATCGAACAGCAGGTCTATTTTTAGATCCCTAGGTGATCTCCAACTTCTTTCCAAAAGGAAAATATTAGCTTGCAATCCCACCAGCAGTGCAGAAGTGTTCCCTTTTCTCCACATCCACACCAACAACTATACTATTGGGACTTTGTGATGTGGGCTAATCTTACTAGAGTTAGATGATATCTCAACGTGGTTTTGATTTGCATTTCTCTGATGATTAAGGATGATGAGCAGTTTTTCATTTGTCTGTAGGCCATGCACCTGTCTTCTTCAGAGAAGTTTCTATTCAAATCTCTTTCCCACAATGAGATGAGATCATTTGTTCTTTTCTTGCTAATACGTTTGAGTTCTGTGTGGATTCTGGTTATCAAACCTTTGTCAGAGACATACCCTGCAAATATATTCTCCAATTCTGAGGTCTGTCTGCTTGCTTTCCTCACTGTGTTCTTGGCTGTGCAGCAGCTTTTTAGTTTGATCAGGTCCCAGTAATGTATTTTTGGTGTTGCTCCAAGTGCCCGGTCAGGGGCATCCTCATAAAGTATTCTCCCAGGCCAATTTATTGATGTGTTTTCCCTACACTCACTACTAGTATTTTTATAGTTTCCCGTCTTAAGTTTAAGTCTTTTATCCAGTGAGAATCAATTTTTGTTAATGGTGAAAGGAGTGGGTCCACTTTCAGTCTTCTACAAGTCGCCAGCCAGTTCACCCAGCACCATTTGTTAAATAGGGAATCTTTTCCCCTCTGAATGTTTTTGATAGGCTTATCAAAGATCAAATGACAATAAGTAGCTGGGTTCATCTCTTGGTTTTCTGTTCTGTTCCATAAATCTACCTCTCTGTTTTTGTGCCAGGACTATGCTGTTTGATCACTATAGATTTCTAGTATAGTCTAAAGTCTGGTAGGGTGATTCCTCCTGATTTGTTTTTATTTATGAATAATGTCTTGGCTAATTGAGGTTTTCTCTGATTCCATATAAAATGAAGTAGTATTTTTTTTTTTGAGGACTCTAAAGTATAACAGTGGTGCTTTAATAGGGATTGCATTAAAATTGTATATTGCTTTGGGTAGTATGGACATTTTAATA
>CAUYRH010175400.1:0-10566 GCA_963574655.1 Perodicticus potto | reverse complement strand
AGAGAGAGAAATTTATAAGAAATTGGCTCATGGGATTACAGAGGCTGAGAAATCCCATAATTTGTTATCTGTAAACTGAAGACATTTCAGTCCAAAGGCCTGAGAGCCAAGAGCACCAGTGGTGTAAATCCCAGTCCAAGTACAGAAGAGTGAAGTGTTAGCTCAAATAGTCAGGCAGAAAGAGAGAAGTCCACTTCTCTCTGTGCTTTTGATGTCTAGAGGCCCTCAACGGATTGCATGATATCCACCTACTCTGGGGAGGACCATCTGTTTTATTCAGTCTCCCAATTCGGATGCTGATCTCTTCCTGAAACACTGTCTCAAACACATGCAGAAATAATGTTGAACCAGATATCTGGTGCCAAGGTTTCATTGTTTTTGTCTTCTTCAAAATTCATGTGTTGGAAACATCATGTCCAGTGCAGTAGTATTGGGAGTGGGGCTGAATGGGCAGTGTTTCTGTCCCGTGTGGGCTCTTCCTCATGAGTGGATCAATGCCACGATACAAAGGGATTGCCATAGAGGTCTCTCTCTCTTTCTCTTCTCTCCTCTGCCATGTGGGGACCAGCATTCTTCCCCTCCAGAGGACGCAGCATCCAAAGTGTCATCTTGGAAGTGCATACCAGGCCCTCGGCAGACTCCAAACATGGCTGGTGCTTTTGTTCTGGACTGCTCAGTCTGTGAGAAATAAATTTCTATTCCTAATAAATGTCCAGGCGGGAAGGGGAAAGGAAAGGAGGAAAAAGAAAAGAATATAAATGTATTTATTACCACTGAACTTAAAATATGGCAAAGATGGTAAACTTTACATGTATATTTTACCTTAATAAAGAAAAATTAAAAAGAATTACCCATGTGGAGATAATTATTCTGAGTGGTGAGAGATTAGGACCCTCCTTCATTCTTCAGTATCTGGCTATCCAATTTTTAAACCCAGCATCATTTATTAAACAGGGATTCTTTCCCCCAATGAATGTTGCTGTCTGCTTTGTCAAAGATCAGCTGGCTGTGTGTAGATGGTTTTATATCTGACTTTTCTGCTCTGTTCCATTTGTCTATGTCCCTGGATGCCCACTGTCACCACCTCTATTCAAGATAATGCTGGAGCGATCAAACAAGAGAACGAATTTATGGGTATCCAAATGGGGAAAGAAGAAGTCAGACTATTGCTATTTAGTTGATGAGCCATTCTTATACATAAAAACGCCAAAGATGCCACCAAGAGACTCTTGGAATTAATAAATTCATCAAAGTCTCAGGCTGCAAAAATCACTCCACACAAATCAGTAGCATTCCTATACACCAATAACAGTCATGCAGAAAATCAAATCAATGACTCAATGCCTTTCGCAGTAGCTACAAAGAAAATAAAATACCTAGCAACGTACTTAACCAATTAGGGGAAAGATCCCTACAAAGAGAAACACTAAAGAGAGAAACGGCCTGTGGTATATGCATACTCTGGAATACCATTTGGCCATGAAGAAGGATGACTTAAGGACTTCTGTAACAATTTGGATGGAACAGGAGTCCATTATTTTAAGTGAAGTATCTAAAGAATGGAAAACCAAACACCACACGTACTCATTACTAACCTGGAATTAACTGAAGAGCATACATGTGTATACAGGGAAGTAAAATTTAATGTAAATTGGGAGGGGAGGAGATGGGCAAAAACCTTCCTAATGGGCATAATGAACCACCTGGATGACACGGACACTGATAACCGTTACTCAAGTATTATGAAAGTGATACATTTGACCCCAATTATTTGTACCCCATAATGCTTCGAAATAAAAAATAAATACAAATAATATAATATAAATAATAAATAAATTACCCATTCTCAAGTATTCCAGTATAGCAGCACAAGATGAACTCTGACTTCTGGATAGCCCACAGGCAGGTGAAGTTGACACTGAAAGAGTAACCATCACACTCTGTAAGACATTAGCACCCACCGGGAAAAAATGAGCATCACCTCACAGTGGTAGGTAGAAGTTTTCACTCTGGAGACAGACTGCCTGGATGCCACATTTACAATGTGACTTCAGAAAAGTTATTAGCTTCTCTAAGACTCAGGTAAAATGAAGATGGCTTTTCTTTTTAACTTCCTATCTGCAGGCGTAGTTGCAGGAATCAAATGAGATGATGCAGGCGAAATGCTTCATAGAGTGTCTTGTGCAGGGGAAGTTCCCATTGCTATTTATCATGGTATAGGAGCAGAGCCATAGTGCTTACCGCTTCATAATGAGAAAAATGAAGACAGGTGGCAAACGATTTGCCCAAGGTCACCCAGGGTCCATGGTACCATCCTGCATCCTGGTATTCTGAAGCAAGTTTACAAAAAATAAGAATATCAATTTATTTGGATCATTTACCCAGAAACTCATTAGTTAAAATATATTTTAATAAACATTTTTATTTTTTAAGACATTGAATAGACTAGAGAGAATGACAAATCTAAACCTTCTAGTTTTTTGTGAGTAAAAATGAGCCTGCAATTTCACCCTAACAGGATACAGTTTCAGAAATTGTAAATGAAGTTTTTATAAGATGCTAATTTATAGGATCTACCTTTAGCCTACCTCTATAGCTTTCAAATTTATAAATGTCCCCAAAAATCATTTAAAAATTAATTCTATATTGGTAAAGCAACAGTAAAGTCATTGGCCAGCCCAAAAATGGATGCTCTTGAAGTTAAAATCCGATGAAAACACGAGCTACTGAAATCTGCTGGACTTCAATGAGAGGGAAGAGTCAAGGGTTATTTCCAAGGGTTGGCAAAAGTCATGGGGGAGAGAATGATGCCCTTTGCCGAGACAAGATGAGGAACTTGGAAAGGAGGTGGGAGATGATAACATAAGAACACCAACATACCTAGTAAAGGAATTATAGGACCGAATGGCAGATCTATTTTTAGATCTCTAAGTATTCTCCAGACATCCTTCCAAAAGGAATATATTAGTTTGTATTCCCACCAGCAATGTAGAAGTGTTCCCTTTTCTCCACATCCATGCCAGTAATGTGTTTTAAAAACGGACTCTCATGCATACAAAACATCTCCTAAAGCTATTAATCAAAAAGGGATTTGGCAAGCTGATGGGATTTGTGCCATTCTAGAAAAGTGTCTGAAATGGACATTTTAGTGACTTGATATGGGGAATATCATCCTTTTGCCCTTTCTCTGTTTATTCCTTGGTTAGAAGCACCAGTGATGCATTAATCATCCAAGGATTCAAGCAAAGGAGAAAGAAGGCAAGGAATTAAATAAATAATGTAAAGAAAACAGAGGAAGAAGGTCCTTGACAGTTGACAACTTTATAAAGGAAAACACTTAATCTAAACTAGGGTTTTCACTTTTTTCCACAGATGGATACATTTTAAGAGTAAGCTAAACCATTGTTTAAAACTGTCAGTCTAAGTCCCATATATGATCAAACTTCAGGTCAATCTCTGGCCATTTGAATGTTTTACCCAGTCTAAGTGTCTTGGTGAGACCTATAGTTTTATTTTCATTGTACCTGGCACTCTAGCACCTGTCTAGAACCAGGACATTGTGATAATTAACTATCTTAAGCCAACATCATATAAGGAACTCATCATTAACAAAACATAAACAGCTTCCCAAAGTTTAACTATGATTCACAACCAGGCTAAGTATGTTATAACTTTTCAAATTATAACAGAACAAAATTATAATGATTAACCCTATGAAGAATTTAAGGGGCAGATACTTCTGTAAGCTAAAAGTTATATTAATTCATTTACACCTCTAGTAATCCCATGAAATAGATATTGCTATAGATTGAATGTTTGCGTCCCCTCTGAATGTATGTATTGAAATGATGCCTTACGATTTGATGGTACTAGGAGGTGGCCTTTGGTAAATCAATTAGGTAAAGAGGACAGAGCTCTCATAAGTGGAATTGATACTTTTATAAGAGAGATCCCTAATCTCTTCACCATGCGAGGACACAGCAGGATGACGATCTTCTGTTTACTAGGAAGCAGGCCTTCGCCATACACCAAATCTGCTGACGCCTTGATCTTGGAATTCCCACCCCCCAGCACTATGAGAAGGAAATTTTTGCTATTTATACCACATGAAAAAAATACATATAAATGCCACTTTTTTATAGAACCCCAAACTGACTAAGACAGGTATTATTTTTGCCCCATTCTTTAGACAGAAATGCAAAGTTACAGGATGTTAAGTGACAGAGCTGCGATCCAAACTCAGACGATTTGGCCCAGTGTTTGTGATTTTAAACAGTATACTTGATGACATTTCTGCCCACTAAAATGGTTAGTATCAAAAGATAGGCAAAAGTAAATGATGGTGACGATAAGGAGAAACTGGAATCCCCATGCATTGCTTGTTGAGATGTAAATGGTGCAACCACTTTGGAAAAAATATTTGGCATTTTCTTAGAAAGTTAAAAATAACACAACTACAAGAGGGAATCTACTTAACAAGAGCAAACATAAATCTACCCTGAACCCTGGAAATTCTAATGTTTGGGTATCTATGTAAGATTAAGAAAAATATGCACCCACAGGAATGTCTTGCATACAGGTGATCACAGCAGCCTGGTTTCTGATGCTCAAACGCTGGTTAACAATCCAGGTTCCCACCCACTTGATAAATGAGCAAGCACAATGTAGTGTATCCATACAATGAAATAAAGTAGACTGACATCACTTTAGCATGGATTGTTTCAAAAGGCGTAAAAGGCTTACTAAGTGAACCCAAGCAGACACATTTGTGTTATAAAATCATATTTATAGGGCAGTGCCTGAGGCTCAAGGAGTAGCGCACCAGCCCCATATACCAGGGGTGGCAGGTTCGAGCCTGGCCCCAGGCAAAAACTGCAAAAAATAAAATAAAATAAAATCATATATATGTGAAATAATCAGAAGTGGCAAATTATGAAGATAGAACACAGATTGGTAGTTTCCTGAAGCTTGCAGAGGCAGTGAGGAGTGGCTGCTAAAATACATACAAAAGAACTTTTGGGAGATTGAATAAACTAAAATTGGTTTATGATAATGGCTCCGCAACTATTAATTTGCTAAAAATGCTTAATTTGTGTCCTTGCAACAGGTGAGTTTTATAGTATGTAAATTATATCATAAAATGTGGTTTTTAGAAACCCACATACTTACATTAAGTAATATCTGTAATGAGTTATTAAATACTAAAGTTTTGAAATCTGCATTAAGAGTGATACAAAGTAAAGAAAAATCTGCAGGGCAAACTAGAGAGATTTCAAAATGCATAGAAGTTTTATTTCTTCAAACTCTTACTGAACTGAAACATGACATTATATCTTTAAGAATCCATTAATAATTATACTATTATTAGTATCTCAAATGTTATCAAACTAATGTGTTTTGAACCCTGCCAAACTTAAAGATAAGCACATTTAAATCAGTCTGCCTATTTAAGGTATCCTTACTAGAGGTATTCCTTGCATTTCTCAAATGTGTCAATACTTCATGTATTAAAGTATTAAAATTATACTATTTTCTTAAAAATAAAGACTAAGACTCAGCATAAATGCTATGGGACTGATGCAAATGTTTTAATTTTTAAAACCAGATATTATTTAGGAAAAGTTAAATAGATCAAGGACATAATGTCTTTGAAGGTATTGATAACTAATGTCAGCTGAGCACCTTGGCCCTGAGGTCTGTGTCATCAACCAGTGTGTTATGTAGAATTCATTCAACAAACAGTTATTGAATGTCCGATAGGTACCAGGCATAGTAATAAGAAAGAGACACATAAAAAAGTGTCAGATAGTAATAAGTGCTTTAAGTTAATTAGACAACAATAATAGTGACTGGGTGGCTGGATTGTCTGGTTGGGGAAATCCTCTCTGGAGAGGTGACTTGTAAGATGAAAACTGGCTGAGAAGATTCATACAGTTATATGGAAATGTGGAGAAAAGTATTGCAGGTAGACAGAGACAAACTCCTTTACATGCTTGACATGCTCAAAGAAGGCCAGCGAGGCAGGGGCCAGATCACGAGTGCTTTGTCTAAGGCAGTGGTTCTCAACCTTCCTAATGCCGCGACCCTTTAATGCAGCTCCTCATGTGGTGGTGACCCCCAACCATAAACTTATTTTCATTGCTACTTTATAACTGTAATTTTGCTACCGTTATGAACCATAATGTAAAAAT
The DNA here is from genome assembly GCA_963574655.1 of Perodicticus potto. NCBI lineage: Eukaryota > Metazoa > Chordata > Mammalia > Primates > Lorisidae > Perodicticus > Perodicticus potto. The sequence continues at coordinate 4,375 of CAUYRH010175400.1, read as the reverse complement.
CTGATAGGCAGGATGTATTTTCTTTGTTACAAAAGGGTTGTGACCAACAGGTTGAGAATTGCTAGTCTAAGGCATCCTCATGTTTCAAAGTGAAGCAAGACATTGCTGGGTTTGAGCAGCAGTAAGTTATGATCTCATTAATATTTTTGAATAGTCATTCTAGCTGTTGTGTAAATAGTTCTGAGGAGGGTCAAGAGTAGAGAGAGAAAACTATCCCCATTGGTCAGGTGAGAAACAGTGATGGATTTTAGCAGTGAAGGCAGTGGCCGCAGCAACAAAGAGATTCAGAATATGTTTTTTAAGTACAACAAGACTTGCTGAGAGATTGGAGGTCCGTGGACAGGTGAAGAAAGGAACAGGAGATTGTTTCTCAGTTTTGGACAAGTGGGGCAGTAGGTTGTAGGGAGTAAGCAAACTAGGAATGCAATTCTGGCCACAATTAAGGTGCCTAAGAAACATCTCAATGGAGATGTCAGGTAGGGGGTTGTCTCTCCTTTTATTTTTCTATCCTACTTCCCAGGCATGTTTCAAGCCTGAAAATGCAGGTATAAACCAATGCTGATAAATGAATCCAAGTCTTGGCCCCAGCTAGGTTGTGCGTGCAGCTCTACTTCTTAGGAATGCCTCACAGTGATTAGAAGAATGTTAGGCATGAAGTAGACACAGGGATACGTGCTTGTGAGTAGATGCTAATAGGACAGATGAATGGCCTGGTCTACATTAATGAATATTAAAAACAGACAGTAAGCACATGATATCAAAGAGTTCAGAGGTCAGAATAGTTCAATAAACCCTGGTCATCCTCATAAATACATCCCCAAAGCTGAATTTCAGAAAATCATGAATCTTTGAGGAAAAGATAAAAGAAACAAACTCACATTAATTGTGTATTTTAAAATAAAATAAATAAAAGGTCTAGAGAACGTTTCCTTCCAAAGAGGAAAAGTCTGGAGCTGGAACATGTTCTTCTTAGTAAAGTATCTCAAGAATGGAAGAAAAAGTATCCAGCGTGCTCAATACTATTTATGAAATCATTATATAATCACCTACACATTCATACGAATGATAAAACACAACTGTAGTCCAGAAAGGAGGGCGGAGAGGGGGCAGGCCAAGAGGAGGAAAGAGTATTTGGTGGGACCTCACCCAATGTGCACAATGCAATGGTACGTTTGAAAACTGTTAAGAATAGAGTATAAATAAGTAAGTGAGGTGATGGTTATGTTAACAGTTTGATATAAGCATTCCACATTGTATATCAAATCAGCACATTGTACCCCATAAATGCATTAATGTACACAGTTATGATTTAATAAAAAAATGATTGTCCATTTCCATAACTCATCTTCTCCAAATATTCAGGAAGCTTTGCTTCTTTGTCATACACAAATGGTCAGATTTCCCATATACTTAATGTTTTTGAGACTTATGGGTCTTTTGAAAATTTTCAAACCAGATGGATTCTCTGGATTGAAATATAAATTCTCCTAGTTAAATATCTCTCTTACCTGATTCTCTGGTCCACTCAACATGCTCAGAAAAAAGAAGGATATTGCTTGCTGTTGGTTTCTTTTGTTTAAGGTGACAAGTGTGAACCTAGAGGGCCTTAAAAGTTCTTAGAATTACAGATTTGGGCATGCAAATATAAACTTCCATTATCTTCAAATCAATAATTTGGTATTTGAGGGACAAAAGAAAATAATATGTCTGAGGATGGAAATATCAAGCCTGTGTTTCAGATAGCTGGCTTAAACCCACAATGTTAGACATGTCAGATATTATACTATTTAGCATATTTCCTCATGTGGAAAATGATAGGATTTTAGTTGTCATGCTGTAAAAGCAGGAGCCATAATCTCATTACCATCTCCCTAAATCAATCACTGCATCCTGGTTATTAACTTCCCCTGGATAAACCAGATACAGTAATGTACATGAGGTGAGAGGAAAGTTCCATGACTCATCGTAGAGTCTGAAAACAATGATGCAAGCAAAAAATCAATTATTAAAATCTGGTGAATTTGAATGGCCAGAAGACCACATGTTGTACATGCCTGGTCTTAGACAGCGAAATTAAGCAGAATGTTGCATATTCATAAGGCCTGACCTCTCAAAAAAGCACAAAACAAATGTGAGTGATACATACAGAGGGACTTAACAAAAAATAAGCCAGTTCTGTTGCCCTTTAGAGAATTATATTATTGGGTAATTTACATTATAACAGTTTCAGAATATATGCAGTGGCTTAAAGTATGAAATTTTATAGACAAGACTCAAATATAAAACACATAAAATCCAACTTACCCTGCACTTATTTATTTATCTTTTATATAACCTAATTTATATGCAACAATTGATTTAAAGCCTGTAGTATGTTAATTTTTAGGGAAGACATGGTAATGAGATTTTAGTTTATATTCTCAAAGCATAAGAGTTGAAATTCTGTCATTTCCTGGCCTCACATGCCGTCTTATACGTTCATCTGTGTGTGATTTAGCTAATTGTTTACAACATAGATGTGATCATTTTCATCCTGGAGCTCAATGGAGTAATTTATCTTAGAGATTAGCTAATATAAAACCACACACACACACCTCAAAAGGCAGTAGTTGCACATTAAGATACAAAATTCAGAGCTTGAATAGTTATTCTTACCTTTGAATTAGAACCATTGTGCCCCACATGTACCAACAAAGCCTTCCTGGTAAATAGTAATTCATAATTCCCATTTCATTTGGTCTTCAAAACAGCTCTGTGTGGAGGGTTCATTCTGACAAAAAAACAAACAGAATAACCCCAGGCTGCTTTAGTCAGAAGTTTTGTTTGATAATAGAATGTCAAAAGAAACCGGAGGATTAGTGCATAAATTAGCATTCGCTGAATGAAGGAATAAATGAACTAGTAGATAATTTTTGAGTAATAGAGAAAAAATTTTTAAGAAATGATTAGCCTGAAAATTATTCTCTTATGGTCAGAATGCAGAATAATCTATTAAACACCCCTGGCTCCATTTCTAGGAGACAGAGAAGGCCTTTACTGGGCACATGCAACAGGTCCATAGGACATATAGTGAGGAGTCCAAGAAAAAAAATGTATATACATTTTAAGAAAGGAAAAAATTCTGCATTAAAATTATAATACTCAATATGTACCAATGACAAAAGATGAATACAAATCATGCTGGTCAAATCTTATAATTGCAGAAGTCAAATGTGACTTGAGTATTATAAATTTAATACAGTTAATAATTGACTGAACAATAATATAATAATATTATAATATTATTATAATTATAATAATAATTATTGTTGTTGTTACAATGATTATAATTATTAACTAAATAATAATACTGTTGATAGAAATTTATTAATGACTATTAATAAACTTAATACAGTTTTTATTTATTTGTTATAAATATAATAATATTATAATATTGTTATAATTATAATAATACTAATTATTATTGTTGTTATAATTATTATAATTATTAACTAAATAATACTGTTGATAGCAATTTATTGATAACTATTAATAAACTTTATACAGTTTTTTATTTCTTAAAATGTGTATACCCTTTCTGGCACCCTCTGTATCAAAGGACAGAAAATCATTTTAAATGTCAACGTTTGTACAAATTTGCTAATAGTAAATTTTATCATTTACCTTAAACTATTTGAAGAAATTGATGAAGTGCTGAACTTCAAATTTAAAGTATGAACTTTTTAGTTGGGCATTGTGGCAGGCGCCTGCAGTCCCAGCTACTTGGGAGGTTGAAGGGAGAGGATCACTTGAGCTCAAGAGTTTGAGGTTGCTGTGAGCTGTGGCGCCACGACACTCTACCCAGAGCAACAAAGTGAGACTCTGTCTCAAAAAATTAAAAAAAAAAAAAGGATGAACTTGAAATAATTAAAGATAGAGAAACGATTCTTTAAAAGAAAAATATTTGTATTGATCCAAGGAGAAAACTGACTGCCCTGGATACTTATGTTTTGTAGAACCTAAAAATTTAGATAAGAGAATTTACACACACAATGGGATAGAGGCCTTTCCTTTGAGTTCTCCTGTCTGTATTTTATCTGTCCTTGTTGTAGCTAGAATTTAGATACTATATACAAACACGTTGACATATATGTGTGAAAATTAGAACATGGCATATATTGGGTTTGATATTATGAGTTCAGTCATTGTTAAATAATATCTTCATAGAATTCTAAATTACACAGTCCCTCAGTTTTTTTTTTAATTTTTATTAAATCATAATTGTGTACATTGGTGCAATCATGGGGCACAATGTGCTGACTTTATATACAATCTGAAATATTTTCATTGAACTATTTAACATAGCCTACATGGTCTTTTAATCACTATATGAAGA